>VZDJ01000084.1:418333-656690 GCA_008694505.1 Cyanoderma ruficeps | reverse complement strand
TTTTTTTTTGTTAAAGACATGACATTTTAGGCAATCAGTGAAATTTCTAACCAGGGAAGGTTTACACTACCCTGTAATGTCCTCAATTAACATGTTGAATGTGGCATCTGTACTTGGGTGCCAAGGCCCTGGATCACAGACTCCTGTCCCAACCCCAATGCCCAACAACCTCACAGCAGGCACTGCCCAGGAGCCAGGAAAGTGACATGCCTGACGCTGGTGCTGCCTGCAGGGTCACCCACACTGGGAGGTTGGAAGTGGCAGTAGGGTGGTGGCAGTGGCATTGCAGACAGATAATCTTTTCTTTATATTCTGGGCCAAAGGACACAAGTGCTGCCCTGGCTGTCAAGGCAGCCTGCAGCCCCGGGGGCTTCAGCATTGCTGCAGAAGAGGCTTAGGTATCTGTAGCATTGCCCTGTGGCTCTTTTGTGTGAGTATCAACAACACAAGATAAAAACTGGGCTTCAAAAAAATGAATCATGGGAGACCTTTATCACAATTTTCCTCCTGCTTTGCAAATGTGCATGTTTTGGCACTCACTGCATTTGTATTTTTGAAGTCCCAGTGGTAGACACTGTATAAAGCCAGTTTAATCTGCAGAAGTTTTACTTCCTTTCCGGGGGACTAATAAGAAAGCCCATCAAGGGAGGATGCAGGAAACTATGTTACTAAATTTTTATTGCAGTGTGACAGTTGGCAGAGAGACAGATTCAGCAATAAAGAAAGATGCCAGCACAGTCCTGCACCGCCTAACCACCAGCTGGATACCACTAGCCTAACCTCAGAAGAAAATGCCATGAACCAGAGCTATGGTTGCCTGATGCCTGGTCTGATGCCTTTATCACACTTCTAGAGTCATACAAGTTGCAGTTATTACCCTTTCAGGTGATTACCCTCTCATCAAATCTCTGAGTTATAGGATTTTTCCCTAGTTGACCCTATATTCCAGCTCTTAGCAGCCCAAGGTCCTCCTGTTCCTGCTGGAGTTTGGGAATATCACAAGGTGTCAACAAAAAGGGGCAATTTTGCAGGAGGCAGCCTTGATCACAGTGATATTATTTACTCCCTCTATTCATCCTTGATGGACAGGATCACAGCACAAGACAAGAATATTATCCTGTTCCCTCTGAATCTATTACCGGGCCCTATTACACACAACCAGCTGAAGATGATTATAGTGTATACTTGCATTTCATTAATGTTACTTTTAGTTCTTTCTCTTCTCTGTGAGGTTAAATTAGTGATTACCTCAATGCAGCACTTATTACAATAATTGTTTATGATGCTTGTTTTACCATCTGTCCTTAATGCTGTGTAGTCCCCAGATGAATCTGTAACTTTACACCCACTAACCAAGCAGATGTTATGGGTAATGGTGCTCACTGTCAGAGCCCTACAGCACAAGTAACTTTTGTCTCTGCTCTTGCAGCCCTTCCCCAAGCCAGCCAGCAGTAATTGCTGCCTGAGAGTCTGCTCCTTGTGCTTGCCAAGGGTGTCAGGGATAAAACCCACCAGCACATTCACTGAAGTCAAGGCCACTTCACGTCTGAATTTGTTGCTCCATCTCAGCCCCAAGTTTGACTGCTCCATGGAGCAAAAATTCTCCAGGTGCTAAACAGCATTGGCAAAGATGTCCCCAAACTTATGGTAGTATTTCTTCTGGAAAATTTCAGCCATCAAGAGAAAAATTGCCAAAGAGAGAAGTCAGGATTTGTAGTAGTAGAAAAATATGAGGAGAAAAGTTTACTGCAACCAGACCATCTGATATTTCCTATTGCACAGCAGCTATTACGTGGGATCAGAGGAGAGTGGCTCATGGAACACACAGCACTGACATTTTCCTGTTCTCTTTTCTCTCTCTCCAGGGAACTTTCAGGCATGATGAGTCTCATGGACTGCCAAGGAAACAGGACCATAAGAGCTTCATGAGATGTTTTAGGGAATGGCAGGCAAAGAGTTCCTCCACATAGACACAGAAAGGCAGCACTAGTAGAGACCAAAGCTGCTCTCCTCCCATCTTTGAAGGAGGAATGCTTCCTTCCAGATCAGACAAACCAAGCAAAAATGCAACAGGAGAGCTAAATAAATGACTTAATCTATTCTTTATGCCTACACCAACAGTCAGGAGAAAAATGGGAAACACTAAAGAGGTAGCACTAAGAAAGGTTTTACCTTCTTAGCCATCCCATGTTCCTGCAGTTGGACAGAAAAGTACACAAATATCATTTACCTCTGAGACAGAGCAGTTGAGCTGGAAGATCTGTCCTTCTCCTTCGACCTGTCGCACACACAGTTTGCACACCAGCTCCTGGGTATTCAGACTGAACCTTTCCAGTGTGAAGGTACAATGCAGGTTTCTCTGGCATCCACTCCAGATGTGGTAAAAGGGAATTTCCTGCAGGAGGAAAGCAAAAATTAGAGTCAAGGCAGGATGTGGGACCAGAGACTGCAGGCTCCATGCTAATGTAACTGAAAATGGTCCAGGGTAAAAAAAAATGTCCATGGAACTATAGCCTGAATCCTAGTGTTTTTTAAACACACCTGTGTGTGACAGTATTTCTTTAAGCCTCACTGCTAGCATCCAATGGGAATGTTTTGTTATACATACCTGGTATTTAGCCAGCAGCTTGCTCTTCCAGAGAGAATGGGCAATGTCATGAATGGACAGACGGAGGTTGTGGGTGCTTCCCTTGAAATGCAAAGCTTTAGGCTCTTCCAAAAGCTGCCCGCCCATCTGCTGCTCAAGCTGGAGAACCTCCTGCAGTATTGGGATAAAAAGAAGAAAGTGGTCAGGTTTCACCAAGGCAGCACACTGGTCTGCTGAGTCCTCAAGATTGTGTGCTGTAGATGCTGTAACTTGTGTAGCACAGTTTAAAAATATACACAGGCATCACACAGAATTTTGTGTCCCTGTGAACTGGAACTGCATCAGTTGATCTGATTATAACCCTCTCACCTCCTTCATCCAGCAGCAGCCCAGCAGGGATGCAGGCACCTCTCCTCTGGGAGACACAGTATTTTCTCACATGTCCTATAAGCAGAAGCTCAATTCTATGCTATTAAATGGAATGCAAAGACTGCATGCAGTCACTGTTTGAGTAAAGAACTAGATCAATCTCCATTGCTCATCAAACTGGACATCTAATATTTACTATCTTGTTTTTGGAAACTCTTATTTCTGTAGGTCCTGCTGACATGGGACCTGTGCATACCACTGGTCTGTCAGCTCATGGCCTCCTGACAAAGTGCCCTGTTACAGAGCTAACAGATGACACTCTCCTAACAGGATGGCATAGAAACAGAGCAAGACACTGTGATGGAGCATTTTGTTCACACAAATACAAAGGTTCAGAGCAACTGAAATATTGGTCATGTGATTAAAAGCTAGCAAGCCAAGAGTCTGGTCATTTTATGAAGCTAAATATAAGCTTGTAATTAGTAAGACCACAGTGGAATGTTGCCTACAAACAGCTTAATTGTGGACCACATGGAAGAAGTATAAAGGCACCTCCATGAGCCCCATTAGAAACCAACATAACCAGTCTCAGTCACATTTAATCAAAAGAGTAAACCAGCCAACCAGTCTCATGTGGCCAAAGACAATCACATGCAGTGGCGATGCTCAAGGAATAGAGGGGCACACAAAACCAGGATTCTGCCCCAGGCCAAATAAAGGAGCCCCCATTTTAGCTAAGCTGCTCCTGATCACATTAGGGAAGGTAGTAAGCATATAAGAAAAGCATCTGGCAGATCCTGAAGCTGAAACGATGTTCTTTTGTTGGCCATTAGAAGAAAAGAAACAAAATCAGGAAACCTTTCGGATTAAGGTTATGCCAATGAATCAGTTCCAGCTTCTTTCCAGTGCCACCTAATTACTTCATCAAGATGTCTGAAGAGCAATCAATAGTAATTATCTGATTACTATAGATCTTCATTATGTTCCAATTACCTCCCTGGAAGGTCCAGAAGATGACTTGTGGAACTGTGTGAGCTAATTGCAGAGGCCACCTCTCAGGCACGCAGGACAGAGGTGCTGAGAAACTGCTCCTGCCCATGCTGCACCAACCCTGGGAGCTGCACTGCTGTGGGGGGGAAACTGCAGCATGATGCTGCACTATCCCACCCACCAGATCTGTGCATCTAGTTTCAACATCCCACTTCTGGTAGCCACCCTGGGCCACTGCAACCCTTCCACATCCTCTAACTGGACAATGCCAAGCTGCCCGTGCTTCTCCCATGCCATTTAGCTAATTAATTCAAAATTAATTTGGAGCCATGACTTGCGCAGCCCTTCAAACAAGCGGGCCGGTTCCTGCCATACAGCCTTTTTTTAGAGCAGTGCTGATCCCACTGGCTGGCACCTCTGTGTCCTTCTGAGCCAAAACCTGAGCTGCATATTGCTTGCCCCATGCTGAGGTGACTGTGGTCACCCTGCCCACTGTCTCTCATCATTCTGCAAGGCAGGAGTTATTTCCTAAGACAGGGAGCTGTGTAAGGCATCACTCCATCACCTGTGACATCAGAACAGCCTCAACTTGGGCTCCCCTTTAAAGGGGCACAAGCAAACAATGGTGTTTGGTCTAAGTTGTGCCTTTCTTCAAAAAAAAGAAAAATGCGCATTAAATAACAGAGAGAAGATCACAGGCCTATTGTGCCCATGTTTGGGTTTTTTTTTGAAGACAGCTACTGTGCAGCACGAGGGAGGTTGGTGAATGTCACCTGCTAAAGCCTGAAGTCCTTCACATGCCCCCAGTGAGGGAGGCAGCTGTTTCCATGTATCTGGCTGCTCAGACCCTGCCATGCTGCCACACACAGATCACATACCTCAATCTCAAAGCCACACATCAATAAAGAGAGCAAAGCAGATGGATTTCTTTATAGCTATCATATTATTACTTTTTTCTTTTTCTTTCTTTTCTTTTTTGTAACCTTGGGCATCCCCATCAAAGTGCAAAAATTAGCCTTAAAAGAAGAGGCCAGCACTCACGGTCACAACTCCCCTCATCCTTACCCAAAAAGCATTTTTGTGAGCATCCCATGCAGGTGGCTCAGGACCCTATGGGGCAGAGGATGCTGCATGTGTGATCAGCACCGAGGCCACGCTGCACCACAGCCGCCAGGAACCTCACTAAGCTGCTCCTACAATAACCGAGCCCTTATTGATGGCAAATCATTACACTTCCCTACTGTACTGTGGGTGCTGGCAGCTCAGCTGCAAGAGCTTACTCTGCATGATGAGAGGGAGAAGTCTGCTGGATAAACACTGCACAGTGCTTTATACTGCGACTACTTGTCTCCCTTCGGAGGCTGTTAAAACATATTCAGCATATGGCACACTCATTCCTAGTTGTAAATAACAACAGAATGCATTTGGTCATCTATTAAAAAAGTACACACAATCCCCTACAAAGGTTCTTCCAAAGCTCAGGGAATGCAAATATGGGAATATTGTTCTTCCCTATCCTTGCTGTGTTCTGCCCAGAGCAGCCAGCCTCAAGACACAGAGGTGTTGCAGCTGGTGCTTCGCCTGCTGCTTACAACTTTTCTTTCCTCTCCAAAATACTTCTAACCTCAGGATCTACTGGCCCAGCCCTGTCTGCACGCCTTGTCCCCACACCCAGTGGTAATTGTCCTGTGAATACCTTCCCTTTGGCAATACAGCAGTGCCAAGGCTATCCTCCCAGCACGGCAGGGGCTGCTGCAGTACCAGCTGCTGTGAAAGCACATGCCAAATAACCCTAGCCTTTTTTTCTTCCATCTTAATAGTCATAGATTGAGTCTGCACAACACCATCACACAGGGATGTTTAGCACACAGTGGTTTATATGTACCAGTATGTACATGCCTGCTTATACACACTGGCCAGCCCTTCCATCTACACCTATTTCACTCAGTTACAGCTGGCCTACTAGGCTTCTTTCTCCTCAATCTTCTCCTTCCCCAGACCTCATGCTTCCAAAGAAGTACAACTCATGCATTCATAAGAGTCTGTGGCCAGCAAGTGGATGTGCTTGTCTTCCTGCAAACTAGCTAGCTGGGTCTTGAACTTCAGGGGTGTCCCCCCAGTCTTGGGGTAGACATGCCAAAGAGAAAAAAAATTAAAATGCATGAACTTGACATAAAAAATCAGTAGGTACTGAGTGGGATGGTGGCCTCCTGACTTTGCTCATCTTTCACCACTGAATTGCTCGCTTTGGCATCTAACTGCAGCAGAATCCCAAGGACTGACCCGTTGCCCTCCCAGATTTTGCCTGCAGCTTCTCAGGTAAAGGATGGTTCCCCCTTGTATGCCTTTCTTGATCCCTTCTGCTGTTGCAGTGAATTGGATTAACTTTACCACACAACTCTCCCTACAGTCTATTAGAAACAGACCAACAGCTCCTGAGTAATTCCTAATTAGATTCCTCAGCTCTGACTGCATTAGCTGGCTGGCCAAGGCCCCTCCAACTCAGTTATTATTACCTCAGGCCTTGTCAAACCCATGGAAAATTGTATTATGCAGCACAGGCATAAAACCATCAGGACCTTTGAAGCTTGATTGCTATGAAAGATTCTTTTCACTGTGGGCTGTTTTTATTTTTTTTTAAATAGAAAAAACAAAAGGGAAATCAGACCAGGGAAAATAATAATTTCTAAAAGGCTGGTACCATTGCAGTGACAGAGACCAAGCTCCCAGAGGACAAAACCATGCTGAAGTCACCATGTGCCTGCTTCAACCCTTACACTTTGTTGCCTTTCTTGCATCTACAAGAGCACCCCCTCAGCAAAGCCTAAGGCAGGCAATATCAGAGAGTATCAGGGAAGACAACCAAGCGTGCTGCTCTCAATGATGGAAGTCACTGTTCTGAAAAACACAAACATCTCCCAGACAGTGTATTTGGGTTTAAATCCCAATAATTCCCACCTAGACCTGGGGAACAAAAGCATGTACAGCAGCAGGATGACTCTGCTTAGTCAGGCTTTGAAATCACTTTGCCGCAAAGAAGTGAAGCCGCACCGCTTACAACTGAAGGAAAATCCCCACCTTTTAATATACTCACTTGTGTGGTTGGAGCTACATATTTCATGAGTGCATCTATTATAGATACCTCCTGTGTAAGGACAGGTATTTATAAAGAGAAATAGCAAGTATGGCTACCTCTCTGCTCATCTGCATGTAGTGAGTGCGTGTTTGTGTGAATACCAGAATTACACAGGGAGAGTAAGGTCATGCAGTTAGGGATAGC
This sequence comes from Cyanoderma ruficeps, assembly GCA_008694505.1. Taxonomy (NCBI): domain Eukaryota; kingdom Metazoa; phylum Chordata; class Aves; order Passeriformes; family Timaliidae; genus Cyanoderma; species Cyanoderma ruficeps. The sequence continues at coordinate 649,464 of VZDJ01000084.1, read as the reverse complement.
AGCAGCTTTGGTTTATTCCAGTTGCGAATTCCCAACACAGAAAGCTGCACGCGAAGAGGTGTAATAAAGCAGTATGAAAGCAGGCAGTGATTAACGGGCCAGAAGCTTCTTTTATCATTATCAACTACTTACAAAGAAGCATTTATATGTTTCCCCATCCCTGGGGATCTGGCACTTAGCATTAAAAATACATGAATAACGAATGAAGCCCTGTGTACCTTATGGCCTTTTAATAATGCAGAAACCTTAGGATTCAGGATATGATACAGGTAAACAAAGGAAAAAAGACTGGTGGGTGGAAAATAATGTGAGATCCCCATGCAAAGGACAATTTATAGTGTGTGAGGGTTAAACTGTAAAACAGCAGCTTGCTGTCAAGCTCTTCTAATCAGAAAAATAGCCCAGGGAGCATGAATACATGGAGCAGAGGGTCCAGTCTCTGCTGTGACTGCAGTCCTATGACAGCTGGGGAGGGAGAGGGAAAGCAAGCAAGAGATCAAGAACCACCTTAAGAGCATCCTGTGTGTCATCGAGGCAGTAGACCCGGATGCTGTACTCCAGGGAAGAGCAGGACAGCGGTCCAAAGATGGCCAGTTTGAGACGTTTGGCTGCTGCCTTGGTGATTGACTGTCCCACCAAGGCATAGGTGCTGAGGGTTTCTGTCAGGATATGGCAGGCCTCTGGGTCCAGCTGGATGTAGCATGGGGTGGTGAAGTTTTCTTCTCCAACCACCACCACATCCTAAGAGAGAAAGAGGCAAGTTACAGCATGTGACCCCTCAGAGCTGCTCTCCTTTCAGGCAGCAATGCCCCTTTCAAGCCTGGATGATGCAAAAAGTTCTTCCTGTTTGCCCCTTAGATTAATCGAGGTCTAAAAGTCCTGCTTCCAGCTTTTCTCCTGTGTAGGGAACAGGGAGCAGATTTCTCTCGGGTGCTAATGATGATGTTGGAGGTTGAAAACTCCCCCTGTCCTCACTCCTGCTTTTAAAGCTCTGGGAAGAGATAGACAAATAATGAAAATATCACCAAGACTTTTTATTGAAAGAGATATTGCAGAACGAATCCTTTGGTGGCCATGATTTAGCATCAGTAGTCTCAGGGATGCTGAATAAATAACTGCCCTTCACCTCCCAAGAACGACAATAAGGAGTTATAAAAACTCAAGGAAGGGAAATAACCCCTGCGATGGCCAAATACCACATCTATATGAAATATCACCTGCTGCTTCCTCAGAATAATCCTCTGTGACGAGACTGCAGGATGAGGAAAAACAATACTGCCTGAATGTAGATGACCTCCCCACCCTGGGCATACAGGAAAACAGCTCCCCTGCTAATTTCTCCATTCAACCCTGCGTGTAGTATCCTGCACGCAACACAAGGTGCTCTGAATGGCTTTGAGAGGGAGCAGAAGTGAAACGTCAGCAGCGGGTGACAGCCACCTCTTGCAAAGCCACTGCATGCCACACGATGCTCAGCACAACTCATCCACTTCATCCCTGCTGCCTGCAGCTCTGCAGCACAACGTGTACACACCTGGCAGCTGAGAGGAGTGGGCTCAGCTGGCATTAGGCATTAAGCTTGGCTCCCTCAGTCTCCGGAGAGGCAAACCTGCCGCATTTGCAGCGGTGGCACAATCTTTTGGGAGGGCAAGGTGCTGCTCCATGGCTCTGGCAGGAGGTGCTGCCCTGAGTGATGCTGCAGGGGTGTGCACATGTGTGTGTGAGACAGCTTGGAGGAGCTGCTCCAGAACTGACAGGAGGAAGAAGATTGCTGTGTGATGGCCAGGGGCCCCATGGATGCTGCACACACACCAGGGTGTGTGCAGGGCTGGCAGAGCCACCTCCGCCTGGGGCAGGAGGAGGATGGGGGGAAAATGAAGAGGTGCCAGGACCACATAGACACAAATAAGGAACACACGTGTGGTGCCATGAGTTGGGCTGTGGGGTGCAGATTAGCTGGCGAGACAGAGCTGAGTTTGCTCCATGCTCCCTTCCAGCAGGAGGAAGAGCCAGTGCCACAGGCAGGAGGACAAACACAAGAGGCTTTTGAAGACAATGCTGGACACGACACTTTTGCTGCTGTCAGCCCAACTGCCTTCAGAAGCTTGACCTTATTAAGCTTACCAGTAGGAGGAAGTGCCCTTGCCAAATTAATTATGAGACCAACTGGTGGCAGCAGGGACCTAGGAGCACAGGGCTGGAGAGGAGGGCTCTGTTAGAATGGCCCAGCCCTGCTGAAAAGCATTACTTTATGCTCCAGTTATACTGGGAAGATCCTTTTACCACACTGCCTTGGGACATTCTCCTGCTACACTGCTGGCAAGCAACCACCTCAGGCTCCCACCATGGAAAACTGCTAGTACTAGGAGGTGCCAAAGTGCCCCAAGACAGATTTCTGCATGGGCACTCAGCAGCTTAGTCATCTTGCAGGGAAGGGCACTCCTGCCTGCCTGTAGCAGCCATGTGTCTCACATGGAAACCCCAAAATACAGGCATCCACATCTAGAAAGGCAAGTAAAGGAGTAGCAGAGAGCCCTGCCTGAAGCCAGCACACAGGCTGGAGCTCTGGAGCCTCACCTCCCATGGTCCCTGGGCAGCCTGGTGTTTCAGCTGGATCTGCCAGTCCTCCGTGTTTGGCTCTGCGCAGTGGTGCATGGTTAAAATGACAGGCCGGGTTAGCAGGGCTCCTGGTGGGCCACAGCTCACCACTGGTGTCAGCAGGGTTTGGCTGTCTTCTACAGGTGGCCTGGCGAGGAGACAGAAAGATGGATATTAAGTGAGTTGAAAAAGATAAAAACGTTCATTTGGGTGTGTAAAAATAAAATATCCTGCTATTAAAATAAAAATGACTGTGCAAGCAAAATAGGTAGGTTTTGTTTTTCCTTTATTTTTTCCAAATCCATATTTATTTCGTGTTTTTTGTTTGTTTTTGTGCCAAATATCACTCATGTGTCAAAGTGCAGGTTTAGGTGTCAGCAAATTATAGGCCATATTTGCTAAGTACACTCCACTCTGAAGGATCCTTGCAGATGGTGTGCAGAGGCTTCATTTCACCCACTGCCAAAATGTGGTCACTGCTGCATTTGGCAGTTGTTCAGTAACACACAAAAATGAATGGTGGCTCTTGTAGGCACCACTTGTGAGAATCATTTACTGTCAGGACAGAGAAAACTGACGAAGAGAGGAAGACACTGAATTAATAAGCACGTCAGCATGACTGAAAGTGGTGCACAGCACATCTGAGATGTGCAGTTTGAGTTCTGAGTCATCACCAAACCACTGATAGTCCATTTTACTTTAGAGGCATTCAGATCTACTAGAATGGCTATTGCAAATATGCCTGCAGGGAGCAAGTGTCACTGCTGGTGAGGGAGAAAGGATGAAGGGATGGTAAGGAATAGTGGAAGGGAAAAACACACTCGCAAAGCCCAAGATTTCTAGTGATCACCCCAAGCATTCAGCTAAAAACACAGGTATTATCCAGTGTGTTTGCTGCTAGTCACTAGGAATTGGTGTTATGGGAAATCATATGAATATTTAGGATACACAACATACTCTCCAGTTTGAAAATGATAGCATGTGTGCATGTGTGTGTGTGCACGTGTGCAAGGGCAAACCATCCGAGACCAACTGCCGAGGAGCTTCAAACAAGGGGAAGCATGAGTGACTTTAACTATCCCAACATCTGGTGTATGACAAATACAGCTGAATGTGCCTCATCAACTGCCTCCCTAAATAATAGAGGACAAATTCATGATCCAGAAACCAGCAAGTGGGAGATTAAAAGCATTCAATGTGATCTGCACTTAAAATCTTGATCTGCCCATGGGACCCACTCATGCTCTGCTCTGGCTGAGAGTTCAGTCCTATGCTGCATTTACAAATATAAGTACATCTGCATCATTGTTAGACAAAATAATTGAGACAACATTGTCGTTTTTTTTCTGCAAGTCTTTGTCTTTACCAAGAGAGTAAAAGAAAAATAGCTTTAATCACAGAATCCCAGAATATCCTGACTTGGAAAGCACCCAGAAGGATCATCGAGTCCAACTCCTGGTCCTGTGTGGGATTATCCCAAAGAGTCACACCATGTGCCTGACAGCATTGTCCAAACACTTCCTGAATTCTGCCTGGCTGGTGCTGTGACCACCTCCCTGGGGAGTCTGTTACAGTGCCCAACCACCTTCTGGGTGAAGAACCTCTTCATATCCGACCTAAATCTCTCCTGACACAACTTCAGACCATTCCCTCGGGTTCTGGTCACCACAGAGAAAAGGACAGTGCTTGCCCCTCCTCTTCCCCTCACAAGAAAGCTGTAACTGCAGTGAGGTATCCACTCAGTCTCCTCTTCCCCAGGCTGAACAGATGCAGTGACCTCAGCCAATCCTCACATGGCTTCCCTTCAAGACCCTTCACTATCCTCATGGCCCTCCTGTAGATGCTCTCGAATAGTTTAATGTCTTTCCTATATTGTGGTAGCTAAAACCGCTCACAGTATTCAAGGTCAGACCACACCACCAGTGCAGAGGAGGTAATCTTAGATAACATTTTCAAGGAGGCCAAATCAGGACAGAAGCTATTTTGACATCCAATTTATCACACCTATTCTGGCTATTGCAAATATATGTCCATAGGACTAATCTAGTTTTGTCCCACCTTAATTCTCCCTGCCTATCCCATTAATCTCATAGAATGAAAGACAAAGTTCTGAGAAATCCTTTTTCAAAATGGAATGAAAGCACTTTTGAAAATTACCCCTGGTTGTCGCAAATGTTGTGGAGGTTTTTGTAACATTTGAGGAAAAAAAAGGGTCTGGCATTGAAAAATTTAAATCTATGCAAATCAGTAAATCCAGATGATACGCATCTGTGGAAATTAACTGATGAGTTTACTAAATGACTTAACAATTGTTTCTGAAAATCCATGGACTGGAAACAAACAGCTGCGATATAGATGTCTTTCAAAAAAGATGTAAAGTATAACAATCTGGACAGCTATCATGTATTTGCCAGCTATTTTAGACTAACAAACAATACACAAAATAAATGAAACACTAGCAAATATAGTACCTAGTCCAGCTCTTCTTGCATACTGCAGGGAATCACTGGATTCAGATTAAGAGGATGAGGTATCACTGTTTTGCAAGGCCAGACTGAATAAATCATTGGACAGTTTTTCACTAAAACATTTCTTCTTTTTCTCACTCATTTACATTGCTATTTTTTCATAAGAAGCAACAAGAAGCTTAAAAACCACTCAGTGGTTTTTAATGGTCATCAGCCTTGGGAATTGGCGGATATTTGAACACTCTCCTATGGTCTAATTCAAGAAATTTCAAGAAACATAATATCTTATGAGAAAGATCTCTCAAAATTATAGTATTTGTATGAAAAGCAGATATGACCAGCTATGAACCTAATCATCTAGTTAACCTAACTTCATCTGAAAGTACTGACCTATGAAAAAGAAAAGAAAGAAAATACAAGCCATCATCAAGTTTTTTGGACTGAATTACAAATCAAGCAGTCAAAAAGAATGCAGGAGAGAATATATCATGATTGCCTTAAAAAAAAAAAAGGTTCCTTTTAGGTGTAAAAGGAGTTAAAATCAACAAGCACTGATGCCTGCAGTCAAAAAAACCCAAAAGGTCATTAAAAAATATGGTACTGATAAATCATACAGTCTGAAGTTGTCTCCAAGTAAAGTTAAGTTTAGTCACTGCTTCGTGCCAAGATTTTTTTAACTGTCAGATTTTAGGACTCTGATGAAGGGCACGATTCTGTGCTGCAATATTTTATAGCTGATTAGAACAAGTACAAAGAAATTATGCAGAACACCAAGTCAGGATGTGTTGCAGACTGCAGAGTGAGGAACTGAGATGGGTGGTGGATGCAAGCCTACAAAGGACACATTAAAAATATCAAGGCTTAATATTTTTTCCCATGTTCATAAACAGCATCTTTGTCACCAGACTTAGAAGATTTATTGCCGAGCAGATGAGATATGCATGGTTGTGCCCTGGGTATTTATGATCGAGAATAGTCTGATTAGTGAAGAGCAGAAAAATGGGCCAGTTGTGGGGGTGCCTGAATTCACAGTCCCAAATTCCCAACCAGGCACACATCAGAGACTGGCACCACAAAATTACTGAATACCTGCTGGTCCTAGTGACTCTCCAACATCCACCTCATGCAGATAAACCTTTAAAAACTGAGATATAATGAGCTGGAGAGAAGTTCTCCACTGGTATGAAATGGGTCACTGTCACTGTTGAGGTGAAATCCCAGATCTGTTAAAGTCTATGCTAAACCTCTCTCTGACTACGGTGAGGCCAGGATTTCTACTCACAATGTGGAAAACATAATAACTACATTTGCAGGTAACAATTAATAAGGAATCACTGCAAGTAACAGTGAGAGCCAGAAGACAATGATAAAATTCTAAAGAGGGTAAAAATATGAGTAGGAAATAAAATCTTATTAATTGTACAGCAGCTGAGGCTGGAGCAAAACAAGTTCCAAAGAGTTATCTAGCAACAAAGAAAGCAATAAAAGTGAACAACATTTCAGGTGAGCTTGCTGCAACATACCGGGCATCAACAAGTAACGTGACACAGTGACGAAAAGCAAATCTGATTTTTGGCGTTGTAGGGGACAAGGCATGTCAGAGCACATCACAGTGACATTCCCTTTTCTCTCCAGCTTTCACATGACTGCAGGTAGCAGCAGTGTGTTTAGGGACCACCATGAGATCTCAGAAATAAACACCCGAAACCCAGGGAATGAGCCTAAAGAATGCAATGGCACAGACAGAAGAGAGGTGCCCTATGACAAGTGACAGAAAAAAGGAAAAAAAATCTCTCGACAAATCTTTTCTTGCTTCTCACTGTTTTCAATTTCCCTTTTAAAACAAAGGGATTATGCCTTACTATAGTTAATGAGAACAGAAACAGATGCAGTAGACAAGATACATTATACAAGGGATATTAATTGTTCTCCTTCAAAGCATAAACCAACAGTAATTCATGGAATTAGTAAACAGCAAATTCCCTTGAAGAAAAGTTATTGTCTTGTCACTCATTCCAGGCAATTTTATTCCTTCTCCTGAAACAGGTGATGCGGCAGCAGCAAAGCCAGGATCCAGCCTAGAGGAGCATGTGTTGTGACCAGCCCTGAGATTTATGTGTTGCAGATTGTGGGAGATCCAGCATAGAGACACAAGGAGCTTATAGAGCAAGGGATTTAAACATATGAGCAGAAATGATCAAACTCTGGGCCATCTTTTAGGCTTTTTTCCAAAAAAGAATTCCAAACTCAACTCCCTACAAAAACCCCATCAACATGGGCTTCACTTTAGGCTTGCAGCAGTCTCAGGACAAGTCATTAGAGGAGACTGGGCACTCAGCCTGTATAACTCCAAAAACAAAGAGATGCTTTTGTTTTATAAAGATATGAGACTAAAATTCAACTCACTGCTTAGTGTTTCTATCAAAAGGCACTAACAGTAACTGAAAGGTCGTCAGATATTTTTAGATGTTTTCCCTCAGAGATTATCAAGAACAGTAAACTTATATTTAAAAGCAAACAAACTTTTATTCACCATATCTGGTCCCTTCACAATCAAATTTGTGTTTTTAATGGGATTACTCATTCGAAACCATCTCCCTGTAATAAGCCAGACCATATTCATTAAGGTAACTGTCAGACAGCAGATGTGAGCACAACTAGATAAATCTCTGCTCCTCAGTGGGACTACACTGTGCTTCCTGCCATGGTGCTCCAGGCAGCTCAGGAAGCACAGGACAGAGCAGGGAGAGAGGGATGGCTATCACATAGCAACAGAGGACAACCCTTCTACACAGCTTAGACAAAAGTTAGAGGGAAGATATTTTATTTCTCCTTTCATTGCTTGGGCTTTATTTTTTAGTATGTGTTCCTTCTTAAGTTTCAAACTTAATATTCTCAACAGACTCTGGTTCTTCTGACAGTCTGTCTTCAGAAGAAAAATACTCTGAGAAGTTTGCCCTCCCCTTTTGCTCATGCTCTGGTCTTTTTCATGTTGAATTTTTCAATTATAGTGACTGGCACTTCAAGAAATTGTCTTCTGGAGTTGCAAAGTAATTTTGTTTATGCAACTGAGATAAGGAAGGTGGAGAAATGAAATGTGGAAGACTTCAATTTCTTTTATTTCACATCACTAAGCTTAAGGTTTACTGGTGAAAAAGCAACATTGCTCCTTGGATCAGAATCATTGATCAGATGCTTGACTTTATATTAAACCCTGTGCATACATTATGAAGCCATTGATACAAATCCTGGCAAGGTTCACCTGACCCCTTTCTCTTTTAAGGTAGCTAATTTGAAATTTGCACATTTATGTGTGTCTTCCATCAAGACCTTCAGGAGTGTTGCTTGCTCTGTTCTTCAGGGCTGTCAAATTTTGTGGGCACAGCGACCTTCACTCTCATTTGGAACACCTCCTGTGTGATGGATTATACAGGAGTGTCCTTCACAGAGCTGTATCTGTTTTGTGCAGTTCCTGCCTCTGATTAGAGCATGCAAGAGTAGCTCCACCTAATGCTGTGAGAGCTCAGCAGGGGTTCACACAGGAACACGGGAACTGCCACACAAGATAAAACCAGTGGTCCATCAAGACCCAGGCCCCATCTAGCACTGACCACTGCCAGATGTTTCTGAAGGAAACACAGCTCCGCTAATTTAGCTCACAGAGAGATTTGTTTTTTAACCTGAGGCAGTCAAACAAATCCTGGAGGCTGGAGGTTCATTCTCATGCTATTCAATCTGTGGGATTAAATTACAGATTAATTAAATAAATTACTTAATCTGTAAAATCCAGACTCTCACAGATGCTCATGGGAACAGTCTCTTGCCAGGTACTGGCCAACATAATGTGCTGATTTTACAGATGGAACCACTACTCAAGAAGGGACTCCTTGCAAGTGTCAAAGTTGGTGATGCTTCCCCAGACTAAGGCAGAGACTATCTGCTCTGAAACACTGAAAAAGATGCTGAGCTTTGAGCCAGAAACCTCTCTGATAGCCGTGAAATATTCTGACAGGGTTGTTGTTTTTTCAATTAACATATATATGTAACATATACATACGTATGCATACATGAATATAAGCATTTGGATGTGTACATATATGTGTACAAACACACACCCATATATAATTTTCCCCACTGTAGCTGCTTCATAAAGGACGTGGATCTTTTCATGAGGTCAACACACCAGCCAGGGATCAGAGTGTGGGAGCTGCCTGCCATCCATCCTGCCCCAAATGACAGGAAGAGTGAGGATAACACTCTCCTGGAGCATCCGTCCAGTAAAAGAGAAACCTCACTGTGCCACAGGTACACTGACACACTGGGATGAAACAACTGCCTCCAAGTGGTGTTTACTGCAAGCTATCAGAACCCCAATTCACTTTTAGGATGACCTTCCTGCTCTCACATGCTTTGATGGATATGAAATGGAATAAACAGACTATCTCAGAAAGCTCTCCTAGCCAATCTGCGAGGCAGCACAAAGAGTGATATTACTGGGTTGTGAAGTCTCTCAAATTTCTGTACTACAGCTTTCAGAGGCTAACTGGGGAAACTTACTGTGAAAACAAAGGAAGGAAAAGGAAAGGGGAATTTGTAGGTGTCTGACAGAGAACATTTTCTGTTTCAGCTTGATTATTCAGAAGTAGTTTCTCAGTTCTGCAAACAAAGTGTGAGCTAGATCTTAAGTTGCTGGAGATAGGTGAGCTGGGGTGGTGACCCTATCTGTTGCTGCTCTGGTTCCACTAGGGTAGCACTGTGGAGACCACATTCTCGCCTCAGTGCTAGTTGTAACATCAAGGACAAGACTCTGCCTTCATTTCTGATAATAATAAGCATTTTATAATTTCCTGTGTGTCCCCTGCCCAACAACATCAACACATAACAGGACTTTTCAACCAATGCACATTTGCACAGTGCTCATGAAAATAAATATAGGGTCTCACAGGATTTGTTGAACACACTGGAGTTAGTGCCTGGCCACAAAAGCAAATGACTGCAGCTAGTCCTTACTGGGGACTATCACTCTCTGCTAGAGCAGTTGCCACACAGCAACTTGTGGTACCCATATGACTCCAATTATATGAAGCAACATCTGTGGCCCATGCACTCAGAGAAAGAAGCTTTGACATAGATGGAGCTCTGCTACAGAAGTGAAGGGTCTGGTACCCTGGTCCTGCAGCAGAACATTACAGCTGGGTGCCACCCACCCCCTTCTGCTCCTTGGCACCTGGGGAAAGGGAGCAGGTGAATATTCAGTTCTGACAGATCTAGACAACACCCAATGAGCTCCATATTAAATGTCCCAGAAGCTGCTTTCCAAGAGCATGACGAGCCTGGTGTGCTTTCCGAAAAACTGCAACAAATCAAATAAGCAGCTAGACTCTGTGCACCCAGAAAATGACTGCCACCACAATAACATGAGCCCCGCTGCCCCAAGGCAGACTGCTCTGCTCTCCTCTCCCAGGGAAAGAAATCACTTCTCAAATCTTCATTGTAAGCAGTGATTCACACCATTCTGTTTACTTCTGCAGGTGTCCTTTGGCATACTTGCTCAGTTTGGCAAGCAGCATACTTCCCAGCACAGGTTATCCTTCTATCCTCTGTGTGAATTGCTGCGTTACAGCTATCACAAAGCATGCAGAGGCGCATTTATGATCCTTGAAGAAAATAAATTAAACAAGTATATGACATTAGCTGTCCACAGCTGCATGAATAAAGTAACAGGGATTCCCTCCATAACTGGCTGGAAAGAAAATAATCGCACACACAACATCTTCTAGGAATTAAATAAAAATTTTAAGAATTAGGTATTTTGGAAAGGGAGATTTAGAAGCAAGCTGAATAACAGGGGATGCCATTTTTTTTTCCTTCTTCACGAAAGAGTCTTTGTTCAATATTGTTTGTAAACCTCTTTCACAGCCAAAAGTAATAGGAATATAATCAATACTAGCTATGAACAGAGACATTTTTTCTGTTGCTGCAATTAGCTATTTTCAAAGAGCAGCTGATGAATAATGTATGCAAAAGAGTGGGTGGAAGGATTACTTAATTTTTCTTTAAGCAGATTATTTTAGCTTGGGTGAAAGACTACCAAGCTAAAGAATAGTGTTCAATATCACACAGTGTATAAACAGCTGTGGCTTAGCACATAATAAAAGCTATTAAGAGGCAGAGCCAAAAAACATATCTAGCTATGAGGAGGAGAAAGAGGCAAAGCACCGTGTAATGACTGCCTCAGCCTCACATTTGCCATTCTGCCTTTGTGCACAAGTCCATTCTGCAGCCTAAGATCTCACCTTTCTCTTCATTAGTTTTCTAAACAGCTCCAAATGGTATCTTGGCCTTTTTGTAAGCAATTTTTTTAAATTTCAAGGCTGCCAGATCACATGCCAGTAGACATTAAGATCTAGAATATGAATTGGCCACCCATTCAGGTAACAGGAGGCAGCAGTGGTCATCCCAGCATCAGTTCTGGGTGCCCTCGGTGTGTGGTGTCTGGGGCTAAGCAGCAAGGAGGTAGAAGACACCAAAAGCTTTGGCTCCATCCTCTGCATGGACTATACAAGCCCATGAAGGGTTGAATAAAAATTCACCTTCACTCTAACAGGAGAGGAGATTTTCCACGTCAGGCACCTGTCTCTCACCTCCACTGAGCTGATTTATCACCTTTCTCCTCTGCTCCCTTCTCCTTTGTAGCACAGGTCTTTATCAAGAGGTTACTTCACACCTTCTCTGTTGCACAAAACCATGCTGGCATATTTTCCTTGCTCCTCTACAATTCAGCATCCTTCCCAGCCTGAGGGCTTGTTGTAGAGTGCAACACTTGGTTAGGAAGGCAAATGTCTGAGCTGGTTTTGTGGCAAAGTTTATCCTTGGCTTTGTCTGTGTTTACCTCCAAGTCAGCAGATAGTTTCAATGCAGTATGCTTTGCATAAGCATTAGTACCACAGGTCTTCAGTTACTACATTTTCCTCCTCTATTAATGCACAGGGAAATAAAGGCAGTTTTTTACCTCATGTTCTCCTTCCTGTGAACTGTCAGATACATCTCATAGACTCTCCCTTGTGGAACGGCTCCCGCTGGGATCAGCAAACTTACTCCTGCAGAACAGAAGAGACATGAAAGATAAGATGGAGAAAAAAGAGGTGAGTGGGTCTGTGAGGAGGAGTGACAGGAGAGGCAGAAGATGAAGCCTGCAATGCCAGATTTTCAGCCACTCTGACCAGCAGACTGTAAATGACCTCAGCAAGACGGGAGAAAAAGCATTTACTGTAACCCTGGTGTCTTCACTGCCTGTTCTTTTTCCTCTGCACTGAAAAACTGGAGAAGAAGATTTTTCTTCCCTTTAATTTTATTTAAAGAGCAGACAGATGGTTACGCTGTTGCTTACCTTATAAAATGATGGAAAAACAAACAACTTTGACTAAAATTTCCAACAGCTGTAATGGGACATCTCTCCCTAGGCAATTCTTTCTTAATTAAGATCAGGAAAGAAAAGCAGTGAAGCACTGTCCCAGGAAGCAACAAGAACTAGTTGTTCCCTGAAAGATGGGTTCTGTGTCTGGCATCCTGCCTTTTCATGCACTCAGGGCCTAGACTGCCAGGGAGACAAAACTGGGCTTGCTTTTTGAATGCACCTAGTCCTGTATAGTGGCTCAAAACTGGGCTATCCAACCTTGAAAAAACTGTGGGCAAATATGCTCAGTGTCCTTTTCAGTAATGATTTGCTAAACGCTTGATTAAAAAACCACTGTTCTTACATTACTTCCATTTAAGAGATGCCTTGTCTCTATACAACAAACACAGCCCACGAACTGGCTATTCCACCCTCCTGGACACATCTCAGCCAGCTCTCTTTGTAGATGAAGATTAACTGGAAATCAGTGGCAGGGATTTGCATATATTTGTTACCACATAGCTGGAAACAAACCTAGAGAAATATTATTTACATATATGTGTTTACACTAGAGACACTTTGTAGACACCTTTCATGACTCTGCCTCTTTAGCATACAGGGTTTGGTTACACTGGACACCTCGCATGTGTTGATGGGCAGGGCCTCAGTCCCACACTTATCTTTGAAAGGAGAGGGGTAGCTAGGAAAGCATTTTCCACAAATGCCTTCTGGCACTTGTGTCTTTACAGGCCTGTCACAACCTAACCTGTGCATGTCTGCAGCTGTAACAGGGCAGGTGTACTACAAATGAAGGGCTTTGATCACATCTTGCGGAGGACATACCTCTAGAAGCAGCACAGAGGCGTACAAGGTAGCAGCAGACAGATTATTTTACTTTACAGAATCATTACTTTAATCATTTTGAAGGGATTACAGCATCAACTGTTTTTTCTTTACAAATTGATATTAATACACGTGAATTAACAGTGACTAATAGACTTTGCTGATAATGTGCAGCACTGTGGCATATGAAAACTGAGTATCAATATCTATTTTCAGCTGCTGTGTAGAAAAATGTGAAATCCAAGACTGTATAGCATGAATTTTCAACATTGCTCATTAGTCAGCACCAGATTTATTGAAGTAGTTCAGCTTTCACTTAAATTTAATAGATATTTTTGCTTCCCATTGTACAGGAGCTCAGAGAGCAGGGCTATGGGTCCAAGCACTTTTGGCTGCTTCATGGGCAGTGTGGGTCTGCATCCTGGACGAAACCACCCCCGGGGCCACCTGGGCATTTTACTTCCTNTAAAAAAAAAAAAAAAAAAAAAAAAAAAAAAAAAGAAAAAAGGTGAGGGCATCTGCTGTAAAAGGGCCAAGCTGTGAGCTGCAGTCTCCCATGAACTGTGATCCTCCCTGAATTCAGAGTTCCAGTAAAACTGGACAGGTGTGTTCCTGACCACTGTATACCCTGCATGTTCCTCACATCAAATGCTTTATGTATTTGATTCATTTTCACTTTAGATATTAATGCTGGTCTGCAGTATCATGCTCAACCCACAGGAACATCTAGGCGCTGAACTTCCTTAGAAAGAACATCAACACTTCCTGTAGGAACCAAGCAGCAGCATGGCACTGCTAAAAAACTTGTCTGAAAGACCTGAGCTCTCCCAAAGCTGCCCAAGAGATGCTCTGAAATTGCCTGCTGGTGTGAGGGTGTCCCAAAAGGGCCTGGAAACCTGATTTTGTGCTGTATGAGAAAGACTGAGCAGCACATTGTATGACATCAACAGGCTCTCAATGCTCAGTCCCTCTATTTCCTAGTAGTAAAGCAAGCTAACAATAAATACAGGTAAAAAGCCTCCCAAAAATAGTGTTCTGTTGTCCTACTTCAATTGCATATGGTGTGCATTGAATTGGAAATGGAGCAACCAATTTGTTTTTAAATTAATTTGTTCTCTTTTACTGTGATGACAAAATAGAGGCTTACTGTACTGAAGTCCCTTTTCTAGAACTGCATGAAAGGAAAAGGTGATGCTGAATTGCACTTCACACAGGGGACCTCGGAAGCCTTGCATGTCTCAGAAAGTGGCTAAGAGCCCTGCAATACTCCATCTAGAATAAGAGAATCATTTAGGTTGGAGGAGACCTCTAAGATAATTGAATCCAATCATTAACAGACCACAGTGTTCACCACTAGATCACATTCCTATGTATTACTTGGGAGAAGAGACCAGCCCCCACCTTGTTGCAGCCTCCTTTCAGGCAGTTGTAGAAAGGGATAAGATCCCCTCTCAGCCTTCTTTTTTCCAGGCTAAACAACCCCAGCTCCCTCAGCTGCTATTCCTAAGACCAGTGCTCTTGAAGTGAGGGGCCCAAGTCTTCTTCAAGCCTGTAGTGTTTTAAAAGGTGGCCAGGACTTTGGGTAGAAAATATTCTAAGTACTTTGGTAGATAAAAATGAAGTGGGGAAAAAACCCCATCTATTTGTTTTGATCGGAGAATAGGCAGAGTCCCATGTATAGACTTCCCCATATGAAAAGAAGCTAACACCACTAAAACCCACAAAACAATTGCACCTTTAAGCCAGCATGGCTAGCACATACCTGAATTGGGAATTACAAGGTGGCCTCCTAAGGAGTTGAAGGTCCCAAATGCGGTGCATGATGGGTCAGTTTGCCGAGCAAGGCTCTGGTTCTTCATGTTCAGGGCCTCATTCTCCAGCAGAGACTGCGTAATCTGTGGGGACAGCTTGGAGGAGAAGTCAGAGAGGTCATCCTGAGGAGTGACTGCCCCAGAGGTGTTATAAACCTTGATCTTCAGGTTGGGGAGCGGGTCCAGGATTGGAGAGTTGGTCATTGGGATTTTATCAGAGACATCATGCAAGGCGTACACAGGACCCCTGTACATGGCTGCAGCAGAAGTGAGGTCTGGTGGCACTGCCAGGAGGTCTGCAGTGGAGATGAGAAGGAAGAACTGTATTATTTCTCTGTTCTGATGACTTTATTCTGAGCAACAATTTGGGTTTGTATTTGCATTTTGTCTTTCATACCAAATGTTCAGATATGCAAAGTCCCTGAACCTTCATCTCCATTTCCATGAATCTCTCCAGTAAACTCCCAGGGCTCGTATTGTCCCAGCTGCTTTGGAATCCGATTGCTGTACAAATTACAGCACATTTCTGCTCTGAAGAGTTTTCACTGAGAGTATTTTTCCAGGCTGCACTCAGATTTCAAATATGACATGCTTAGCTTCAGGACAAGATGTTTTCGTCGCTCAGCAGATCTAGTTTTAACCAGGAACCCCTCTTTAAATGCTATGCTACAACCATTAACCGATTTATCTAACTGGCCTAATGACAGCAATTCCTGAAATAAAAGACACAACAAGCCTACGTAGTCATCATGCCCATGACTCCCTGCAGTGGGGCATTAGTACCTGCATCACACTTTTCTAAGATTTGTTTTAAAAGTTTCTCCAATAAAGAAAACTCTTCTGCTAATCTTACATGTGACAACTCTCTTGTCATCTTAACTTTTACAGTGTAGATATTCTTCTGGTGTAGATATTGGGAAAAAAAAGAGGAACTCTTCAACCTAAATAAGTGTTTTGATAAAGGCAGCACTATCTTTAGTGTGTTTTTTCCTGGCCAATGAAGTGAAAAAGATCAAGCTGTTATGCACCAGTGATAAAAATATTCATTATTAAATGATGTTCTACCACAACTTCTACATTTTCTATTAAAAGCACAGCACTTCTCAAACTACTATTTATACCAGTGGAGACAGGGCATAGAAAAAAAAGCTGTAAGTGAAATAAAGGGGAGGGAGATGTGATACAATTTCTGTAGTATCACTCCTGTGATGCATCCTGCCTCCACTGTTTCTGTCAGAGCTTTACCTTTGATTTCAACTTGATCCGGACCTGTATTTCCAGAAAAGTGTCTGAGTTTCCCTCTCACATTCACACTCCCTCTTCAGAAGTTAAATTCACCTGCTTTATACTCTTGAGCACAGCTGACAAATGCCACCACGGATTTTGAGCACTTGACAATCACAAACAAATGAACATGATCTTTCTCCTCTTTGTCAAGTGTCAACAGGAATCCAGCAATATCATTCATGCAGCCCAAGAGACCATAACCTGATAGCATCTCCCCGAACTGGTCACAACGGAGTGCAATGCCAACTAACCTTGCCTTGCAGCCTTGATGTTGACAGGCTGAAATCCCCCATTTAGTGCCGAGGAGTCGATAATATCCGACTCGAAGTCCCGGTGGTTCTTGCGATAGACAAACAGGGCCACGGCCACGGAAATGGCCAGGCACACGATCACGGCGATGACGATCCCCACGTACAGAGCAACATCATCTGAGTCAGGAGCAGCTGCAGGGAGAGAGGCCAGGAACCTTCAAGAAATGTCCTCTTACAGGGATTTTCAAGAAAACACATTCTTACTATTCTTGTTTCCTGCAGATACTTACTGCCTTTTTTATAGGCTAATTTAAAATCCATTTCCAACACCATATAGCAGGAATATGCCCTTTTGATGGAAAACAATCCTTGATTTCTCTCTAACTTGTGTTCTAACTCTTCCCCTATCCACTTGTTCATCCATTTAATGCTCAGACTGTGAACTACTAAGCAAAACATGTTATAGAATTAGTCTTATGAACCAAATTCACCCTATGAAATGATAGTTTGAGTTTGAGTATGATTAGATACTATGTCTTATGACATAATATCATAATATTGGAGTTGAGAAGTTCATCTGATACCAAAAACACATGGGTTTTTAAACTTCAGAAGCCTTATTTTTACTTTAAAGAAGTAAAAGAACCCCAAATTTTCATTTTTTATGGAATACCTGGAATACTACAACATATCTTCAGTTGGTTTGTGTTTTTTTGCAATGTAACCTGTGATTTCTCCATTCCATCTGTTTGCCTTCAAAAATATAAACTAGTAAATTAGTCAAGCAGAGAATTAAGCATTGAATTCTCATCAGTGGACTTAACACATATGTATTAACATAAAAGCTGAAGTAAGCACAAGAAAAAATGTGGTAATTTACCAAAAGGAACCAAAATTTATTAGAGCTGTCTTGTGAGGAAATGGCTATGATATTTCTACTAGCTGCTTATACCATATCTTCAGCACCAACTCCAAGCTAATCTCTAGCATCATTATCCACCAGACAATTTTTTCTCAAAAGGTCTGAATATGTGTTCAAAAATTGATATATTTCTATACAGTGAAGAATCCCATTTTTAGAAATAGCCTAATGAAAAAAGGAAGTGCAAAAACAAATCAGACTCTTTTAGTACCCCATTTTTGCTGGTTTGAAACATGTGAAATCACTTTTATTTTATCCGTTTTATCCATTTAGGCCAAGCTGCCCTCCAGCTGCAGAGGTGAGAGCTGGCAGATGCAGAAAGGGACTGATCAATCTCCGACAGCTCCAGGCTACCAGACCTTCAATTTACCAAACTTGAAACATCCCATTTTTAACCCAGCAGTCCAGGAAGCAGAACTGTTGAGTCCTGGCTCAAAGACAAGTTACCCTTCCACCACACTCTGTCCAGTTGCTAAGGGAATTTTAATGAGAAGATGGCTCATTCTCTCCAGTTTCTGTCTCTGAGGCAGCATCTTCTCCCATGTCCCTCGTGCACAAGGGCCCTTATAATCCTGTGTTTGCTGCAAAGCACTGTGCCTGTTGTCAAGCAAGCAAAATGTTAGCCTGCTGAATAGGTCCTTTTTTTGCCTAGTCACACTGAGCTTGCCAGTAAAACCTGACCCAAGGAACAGAATCAAATTAGCATCCAGGAACATAAAATCAAATGTTAAACTTACAAGAAAATCCATATTCATTCTGGGTTCTCTGTTCAGTTGAAATAGGATAAATGAAACCTTAAAAAGAAAGAAATTAAACAAAAATGGGAACAAAATCAAATGAGGAGAACAAAAAAATGAAGCATGAAAAATAGTTTAATTAAAAATAAAGGAAAAGAAGGAAAAGAAACTGATGGCACTTTAAAATTCTGATACAGCACAGAAATATGATTTTGCATCCCCTGTCTCCTCCAGAGCCTTACTAAGAATTAATAAGCAGGCAGATTGAATTTCTAAGCCAAAATCGGTCTCGAGTCACTAACTTTGGAGTGCTTAAAGTCTTTCTTTTATTGAGCATAAACTGTAATGGATCTAATTTATTTCAGACATCTAGGGTCATTAGCATATGGAAAAGTCTTTTTATCCTTATCCCTGCCATATGCTTTAATTCCCAGGACATGTTCGGTGAGGCTCTAAACAGTTTTTATATTTAATTATAATAGCTTGCTGTTGATCTAATAGAGCTGAAGGAGACCTGTTGTCACTGGTCAGAGGTTAAATACTGATTTGTGGAGCTGTCTATGCACCAAGCCCTCTCACTGTATTTCCTTGGAATTATTTTATCCTGTCCTTAATACATGTTCAATAGGAATTCCTTAGGGAGTAAAGGATTTGTCAGCAAACAGTAAACTGAGTGGTTTCTCTTTGAAATCATTAAAAAATCAATAAGGCCCCTGGGGTCAGAACATTATTTATTAGAAATCTTTGCAAGCACCGTATATCGACAAAATCATAACACAATTTACAGCTTTATTTTGGGATGGATAAAGAAGAGATATCATTTCCTTTGTCTTTTCCTTCTGCAGTCCCCACAGAACAGCTCACTGGAGCTGCTTAGTTCACACATGCATCCTGTGAACTCACTTAGCATCTCTCATGTGGCAAATGAGTGAAGTGCTTTAAGTCCCATCTTGCTGGAAAAGTAAATGACAAATCCCAGCTAAGCAGGGGAGTCACTGTGTGGGATGGGATTAGAGTCAGTGTAAGAAAGAAGGTATCTCTCCTCCATCACCTTCCCTTAAGTTCTCCTGAAGGGAATTTCACGCCCTCCCCTCTGATCACACTGCAAGGAGCTCACACAGCTGGGGACTCCCTGAAGGTGAGACAAAACTGGAAAATGCCCTTGGGGTGTGTGCCTAATGCACAGGGACACCACGTTACAGGCACACCAGAGTAATAATCCACAGCTCCCAGAATTGTTGAGCTTGGGTGCTCAGCATCTGTTGTGCTCTACACATACCTTGCTGCTTGGCTGTATTTTTTGTTAATGAAGACACAGTCTATCCCAATCACAGGCATAGACATACTCCCTTCCAAAATTTACAGACATTAACTACTGCATAAATTCTACCTTACCTGAAATACCAGAGCAAAATCAGCTGATTTTTGATGATGATGATTTTATTTTCCTGGGACATCATGGCACAAACTATGCTGCCTGTAATCTCTGTTTAAAGCTCTGCTTCACAGCAAGGATTCCAGCCATATAAGTGTTTAAAGAAATATTATGTTCTTACATTCATTTCCCTGGCTCTTTGAGGCAAGTTCACCTATGTGTACTCTCAACATGCATATTCAATTTTTTGTTAATAACTGCCTTCTCTTTCTACTGGTGTACTTGAGGTATTGCCCATGAAAAGTCTGGTGAGGTATTGGCCATGAAAAGTCTGAGGGCTTGAGCGAGTGCTCAGGAAGTCTGCGCATGAATTTACAGCACCCTTGTTACTCTCAATTACTCCCCAGACGAGCGCTAAGGCTCATAATTTGGTAAACGTGAATTTCAGCTATAGCCTTATGCCCAATATTTCCTTCAGCAAGATGTCTCTGGAGAGACCAAGAGGCAGGCAGAAGGAACTTAAAGGCCCAGGGACAAAGTTGAGTTTAGGCTGGATGCATCTCTGAATGATTTTTTTTTGCCTTGTACTCAAATGGACTGGAAAGCTGAGGATGTCTCCTCGCACTTCAATTACTCCAGCAGGTTCTCAGGGGAGATGGAACAGAGCAGCCCACATCCCCTGGCCCTGCATCACCCATGGAGCATAAGCTCACCTGTGCAGAGCTGAAGAGGCTGTGCCTCTCTCCTCACACTGCATATGAGGTGGTCAGTTTTCTGTTCATGGCATCACTCCTGCCGTGTCTGAAGGGATCCAGCCACTGCCACTCAACAGGCGCAAAAGATGGCACCACCTGGATTAGCTGTGATGTTACTGAAAGCATTCTTTCCTCACAGGAACGTGAAATCCAGATTCAAGCTTTTTCAGCAAAGTAAACAAGCACGATCCTCAAATATTCTAAAAGAAATGTACCTCACTGCAGCCTCTCCACAGACCCTGTTAGCCACAAACACGTATTCATGGCTTACACATTTCCACAGATTTTTTCCACAGATTTTTCTTTACTGCTAACTATGGACAGCACTCCTGCAGCCACACCAGAGTGATGCCAGTTTCCTTCACAGAAATGTTTTGTGGACCCATTCAAAGACATGCCCATTGAAACAGGAGGAAGAGGCAAGGTTACTACAGGATGCTTCTGCCTTTAGGGCAGGATATTTTACAACAAAATTAGTTTTAAGCATGCCTTTGTCACTCCTCCAAAGGGGAGTGGACATTGCAGGGGCGAGGAGAAGGCCTGCAGCCATGCACTGGTGAAGGGCAGGGGGCAGGCTTACTGCCACAACCCCAGCACAAGAGAATGGGGCTTTCTACAGGAAGCTCTAGGACTGTCACACTGGTCCCACTAACTATGCCTTCAAACAATGAAAAAAGGACATTTTCATCAGATAATGAAAAAAACCTGCTGGGATTAGTAACTGAAATAATGAAGAATGCCTTCTCTCCTCTCTGCAAAGTAATTGCAGTGAAGAGAGATCTTTTGTGTGTGTGGTTTTTTTTTTTCCTTCCTCTTTGTATGAACTGCATTGCTTGGCAAATACCTAAGGGACTTCTACCAGGGTGATGAACATTTTTAATGAGTGTGAATTTAGAAAGGTGCTGGAGGATTTGACGCTAGCAAGGCTGCTGACTCAGAACAGCTGGTTTCACAGTGAGCTACTCTGAGAAAAGTAATTTAAGCTTCTTCCTACAGCTTGTTGGGAAATACATATTTTCAAGAGTGCTTCTGCTATTTTGTTGTGTAACTTACTGTTGAATGAGTAAAGTAGCAATAATCATACTTTATGCTTGCATAGTCCCTGCTGTTTGAGGTTCTCAAAGACTTACCAAAATGGGTACTTTTTTCCCCTCATTTTACAAGTACCTCACCCTATGTCAAACCTGGAAAATCAGTGGGAGGCTCAGGTTAATGCACAGAAATTGAACCACTGTAATTGCATAGTAAAGGCATTCAGTAAAAAGCCTTTATTTAAGTTAATGTTTCTCCATGTATTCTATTTTATAGTCCAATTTAGGTTTGTAAATATGCTTTTTATCCCTGAGGAGGTGTTTCTATCAAGTGTCAAAGGTGGGTTTTTTTTTAAACTAAGTTAATTACACCAGCACAAATCCTTTGTACAAATGCAGATGTATCATTTAAAAGGTGGTTTAAGTAGACCTTGGCTATTTTGTTTCTAGAAAGCATGAGAAGAGCAATTTAATCACCTTTGTAATGATGCAACTGCACTGAGAAAAGTGAAGAAAGGTGAATGTGTCAGACTGTACTTGAAAAATTAACCAATCCAATGTTGGCATATAGAAAAGACTACAGCAGGCTTTTTATCAATTTACTTTAACTCAATTTAAGCATCAGTCACGCTTGGCACTGATTTGGGAAACTGTGACCATTTAACTGAATAGATTGTGAAGCTCATTTAATTAGTTTGGTGCAGTTTGTGAAGGCAGATGATCCCCAAACATTGGAAATCTAGGCTGAGCATTCTGGTCCCACATGCCTTGTTCTGACCTTCTGGGAACACGTTTGTGCCAGAGGCCCCGGGAGACAGAGCGGCTGCTCTGTGTCACTGAAGGGCCCTCAGCATATCTGCATGCGACTGTCACCAGAGTCACCAAAATGACTGTTCTAAGGTCTTCTTCTTCCACTGGGAAAGAATCTACTCCTCAGCATATTCATGGGCATTTATACACACACACAGTGCTCAGCCTGCGAACTCAGGATAATGACCATGGGCATTCTGAAATCCTGCCTTTGATTTTACCTAGAAAGCCATGGGAATATACTGCCTTGGCCTGTGAACTGGCATATTTTAAAGAGAATTTTTATCCCTGTGTTATAAAACTCTAGGTCACAGCTTCATGCAGAGGGAGCTTTGTAACTGGCTTCCCACGTTTTGGTCCATAATTGATTTTACTAGCATTCTAGCCATACTGAATTTGTATTAATGAATATAAATTTAAAAGTAAATATGGAATAAAATTATGAAAATATTTTACTCTGCTGCTTGCAGAAATTAAAATATCTACATAAGAGAGAAAGAAAAATAACTAGTTTTCAATTTGTGTTTTTCCTGCCTATTTTCCCTCTTTCCAGCAACTGTATAGGTAAGACAGGTGAAGTAGCTGAAGATGATCTTTCTGGCCACTTATTTACTAGGGCTTATACAGTTTGGGTCACATTTACAAAAATATTTACAATTACCCTGCAAAGAAATAGATTTATAGCATTAGCTGCTGAGGTCACAGTTAATGATATGTAATTTGAGACTGTATCGAGATCAGTGAGAACTGGAGACCTGCACTTCCATTTAATAAAGTGAAGATTGCATAAAGCACACCATAACTGCTAGTTTCTACAATGAATCATACTTTAATCTGGCACTACTTGCTTACAATCTATAACTCTCTTTACTCGCTCTGTAGCAGTTTCAAAAAGAGCTGAGGTCAAATAACTCCATGGTCTTTCTGAAAGCCTAGCCACATGATGTGCCTCAAGAACATCCTGTTGCAAAGAACTCAACAGATTGAGCGTAACATATTGTAACAGCACTTTCCCCCCTTTTGACTCCAAAATCAATGACTTCAAATCACCTCTGAGAAAACAAGACGCCATGCATTCAACTGCTGCCTTCCTTTCTCAGGAAAGAGATAAACAGAGACTGATTCTAACATGCAGATGCTTAACATTTGAAGGAAGCAGTTCTTGGATGATTTAAAGTAGGTGTGTGGTATACAAAATGTGACACGAGTTTACTGAAATAACTCAATAAACCTTTTTTTTTGCTGTGATATATACACATGTCAGATGAATTCCAGTATCTCATAACTCAAGGCCAGCAACTGGTAATTATTTTTCATACCAGAACCAGACCCAAACAACATCCATACAATTGCTTCTGTTCTTAATTCCCAAGATGAGGTCTTCTTTCAGCATTAAGTCATACTACCCTCCTCACTGGGCCAGCTCCAGTGGCTCAGAATTTAATTTAAAATCTTTGGATTTTGCTGGAATTTTCTATGATGAGTCTCAGTCTCAGAAATTATCCTGAGAAGTTTGAATAAAATTGGTTTAAGAACCCTAGTAGCTTTTTTTCTTGTAAATTTCTAGCTCAATGGATCTCAATGAGTAAAAATTCTTCAACTCCCCCCAAGTATATATAGCTGTTTCCAAATTCCAAGTTCTAGAAATTCAGCCTATCTCCCTTTCCCTGGAAGATGCCATTCTCAATTCCATGTCAGCCCCATTTCAGTTTTTTTTGCACTCATGGGAAGAGACATTCATCAATATTCTGAATTACATTATACAGAGAGGATTTTGAGACAAAGAAGAAAAAGTTATATGTCCCTGCACTGTTTGCAGCACTGTGGCTGTGACCTTGCATTACCAGTTCTGTTTCCTTCTGTTTTACCTCATTCACCATCATTCCTAAAGCTATCACCAGCTTGCCTGAGTTTCTTCACTATTTTTAAAGAAAATTCTAGATGATCAGTACAGTGTGCAAAGGCTCAAAGCTTTCAGAAAAGACTTTCAAGGGCTTTCAAAATATTAATTCAGACACATTGCAATGCTTTTGGCTTCCAGCTAAGTTCATCTACGTTTCCATCTATGATGGCCAAACAGTCACATATTCCCAGCTTACAAGAACAAATTTTTGAGACTTAATTTGACATTCAGGAGTTTAAAATTGCTTTGTGCAAGTGCTACTGTCCAGAGGCTGCACGTTTCCAGCATTTTCTTTTCTACAAGGGGCAGAGTTAATGGTACCAGAATAATCTTAGAGTAAACCCCATATTCTAACTGTTTAGTGTCAAGGCTTCATGTTCACTTAACATGTTGCTAATGAGATTGGAAAAGTATTAACAATGAAATTTGAATTCTACATGCTGTTAATTGTTTCTCTCCATTGCTATTTGGCAGGAAATGTACCACAAAACCAAGAAGACATGATATGTTATACCTTACTTGTGGTCGTTAAAAAATTAAAAAAAACCCCAAAAAACCCCCCAAAAAAGAAACCAAACCAACAACAGAGTCCCTGGCACAGCAAAACCCTTTGAGACAGAACGTGCCCAGCTTCGTCCTACATTTTCTATTCTAAAGAAAGACCTTCTTGTCTGTAGTAATGATGCTGAAGGTCAGATATGATATCAGGCATCCTAGAGATAATGCACAGCAATTTATTTTCCTTCTGAAGGACTAATTATTGGCATATTCAGGGTGGGCTAATAAACAGGGAGCTTGAGGTTTTGTGACTGATTATTTACTTGGGTATTATCTCAGATCTCTCCTGAGTGGGTGAGTTAAACGGGGACACTTTTGTTCTCTCCTTGAACAGGAATTCATGATATTCTATAATTAAGACTGCAATTATGTTTTCATTTTAAATTAGATCCTGACATTTTGTTAACATTGATAGAAAGGTCTTGCCTGAGTTTAAACATGCATGACATCTATATGGGAACAAGGGAAGATGGAAGAGAAGGATAACTTAAAATTTGATGTGGATTAGAACATCCAGGTTTGACATTATGCAGTCTTGTGCAGTAAAGGACTTTGACCTTTTGGTTAAATCTTATGTCTTTAGTAGGACCTCAGCACTGGGTTTGTTATGCATGTTTGACAGCAAAAGTAAACACATGCCTTGCACTGCAATTTGCTAGATGTGTATTTGCAAATTCCACTCTTGCAATGACTGAATGCTAGATAGACTTCCTAGGGTTCACTTTGCTGTAGGGGGACAAGAGTGCTGAAATGAGGACAAGGGACAGCACTGGAGAGAGGATATGTTGCAGACAGCCAGATGAAGGAAGGGACAATTAGAAGAGGATCTAGGAGAGGAGATCAAAACTTAAGAATGCTGGACAAAAAGGGTCATGGCAAGCATACGTTATCCACATGGAGCAGGTATAAAAATACTTGGCAGGTTTGTATGCTTACACGTAAGGTAACTTGTATTCCCCAGTTTATAACCTCAAAAATCCCAGAGACTACAGAATCAGCTGAATGTTTGTTTCCCAAATTCTAGATACTTCCTTCCCTAACATGAGTTTTCATGTAAGCATGCTGCAAATTTTTTCAGTCCAGATTTAGAAAGAGAGAGCACTGAGTTTTACTTCTGATTGTTTCACTTACTCCTTGATGAGCCTTCAGGTGCTCATGTAACTTTGCCCTGCCTGACAATCTGACAGGAAAGCAAAAATCATGAAATATATCTGCCTTTGTATATGACAAGGATAATATAAATGTACATTATTGTTGCTGTATGGGGTGGTTTTCTTCTACAATTAAACTGATATATCAGTTAGACTTCTTAAGATTTGAATTCTTCTTTCATCTATCTGAGTAACATTTTTGAGTTTTTTAATGTGTAGAGGAATACGGAAGAGTAAAAGAAAACCTAAGAGAATAAAGAAGAATGAAAAGTATAGATGGACATGGTTGTCTTTTTTCTCCTCTCTGCATGGCCATGGCTATAATATTTTTTTAATTAGTGCAGATTTTTGAAAATAGCCTAGAGATCTTACAGCACTTGCTTTCTTTAAAAATAATGTGGAGGTGGCTCTTTCTGAACTGACTGGGGTTATGACACAGAGATTTCGGTGCCCTGGGTTCTGCCTGTGGCTCTGCACTTCTACTTTCTCCCAACACTTTTATCTGCTTCAAGCAGTTGGTTTTCTAGGCAAGAGCTCTCAGTTGCACAGGGCCCATCAGAGCATGGATGTTTCTCAGCTGGGGATTTTTCATGTCACTACAATAAAACAGAGATGAGTCATAACTCTGAGATGTGTGCATAAACTCCCTTGGCTGCCACACCATTGCAAAGTAGCTGGGTAGAAAACGGAATAACACATCCCTTTACTCATGTCAAAAAAACGTATTATGGAAAACTTCCTCTAGGAACAGATGAGATGCCTTCTTCAAATGAATGAACTCCCCCTGCTAGGCCAAAACAGGCCAGGTGGCTGTATCATTATGCTGGCAAACTGAATGTATTGGGAATTTTTCTCTTGACCCACATGCTCGTAATATAAGGTTCTATTTAATTCCTCCGCACACACGGGCTTCTGTTGCAGTGTCCCTTGAGAGAGTTCTGCTTACCTTCTGGAGTCTGGAAAACATTCCCCTGCTCTTTGCACACTGACCTGCTCTGGTGGACCTGTGGTCCTCATCAAGCTGCTCTGCCCTGTAATTCTTCTCTGAATGCCTGCTTTCAAATCAAGCCAAAAAGGGAAACAAATACTTATTCCATCAGAGTTTCTGACATGTTATATTAACCAAGTAGGACATGTGCAGAATGTGTATGTTTTGGGAAGAAAGAGATGCTAATATCAGGGTAACCTTGCTTTCTACTTGGGACCTGTGTATAAACAGAGACAAGACTGAAAAAGGGCAGCTTTTTACCATTTCATGCCCAAGCAGGATAAACTGCATCTTTTTCACTTGCTTAGGCACTACCATTGCAAGAGGGAACCTTATGAACTTCATAGTGCTTTTCAGATGAGGATTTCAGAACACTCAGCAAATACAGGTTTGCTGTCACCATGTCACATCAATCCACTCTTGACTAGAAGGCAGCCTTTTCTAAGGCATTACTAGTCTGGTAATAACATCTTCACCACAGTACTGTGTCTTTTCCTCCACTGCTGCATCTGCTATTTGCATTTCCAAGTAGGTAAACTGCATGCAGGGTGAAGACCACAGTGACCTGAGAGTTAGCCCAGAGTATTGTCTGTAGCAACAGGTGAAGATATTTTGGATCTTCCAAATTTTTTTTAATGGCAGTAGCGCATCTCAGTCTTTTCATGCTCAAGAAACAAAGGGAAAGTCCATACTGGATCTAATGACCCTTGGCAATAACTCACAGGTAGAAATTTTCTTTTTGTTCCTATTCAATGAGAGATTTTTATTGCATATTGTGAGGCTGTATAAAGTAAGCAATTTTACTTCACAGAGCCACAGTACTATTTGTGTAACTATATAACCCATAGTTCTCAAGCAACAACATTATGCTTCTGTATCATCTTGCTTGCTGCTGTAAGACAGTCAGCTTTGTGTTTTGAAGAAAAATTTAAAGAACAACTTAGCCAGCCTTTTATGAAAAGCCACAGTGATCGACTAAAGCCAAAAGGGAACAGAAAAAGGGGCACTGGTTGTCTCCCTTTGACTGAACTAGTGCCAACCCTGCACGTCCCAGGCATGATTTCAGAAAAGCTTAAAAGACCAGCAGGCACTAACCTCATGCCTGTGGACTTGCTGTACTTATTCATTCAGGACAGGGATAATACAAATCTGAACACTGTCATTTCAGATCCTCAACAGAAAGGATATATGTGACATGCTGTGAGCATGACAGCTGCATGTCACAACTCAGGTAATAAGCCTTCAACATAACCATGCAGCACAGCTAACTCTCCTCATTGGTTGTCCAGCTCTACTTGACTATCAGCTGAATTTTACACATTGTGCAATGCAGAAGCATCTATTTTGTACCACACAAGTGACCTCGCACTCATTCCAGACTGAGTCCAGCAAAATACCTCCCTGGTATGTTGCTTTAAAAATGTCTGTGACCTAGTGAAGGGAACTACTTGTACTGAAGTTCGAGGCAGCAGGAGAGTCCTTCACTTTCTAATTCCCTGCGCAGAACACCCACCAAAGTCATTAGGTGATATGAGTGAAGGGCTAATTGCGGTGCTTCAGTTCAGAGCAATCCCCTGTGAGATGCGGTGTGTGCCTTTAGAAGTGTTGTTCCTTGCACTGAAGTATTTACCGCAGTACTCACACATTAAATGGGAAATAATGCAACTATGGAGGCAATAATGCAACTAGCGTGGGTGGTAACCAGTCAATTCTTCTTACACCTACAGCAGATTTTGTTCCAGAAGATCGTATTAATGCTATTATGGGAATTATGAAATTGTTATAATGGGAACTGCTAGACAATATTGTGTACTTGAAAACTTAAAATAGCAATGACTGCCCTAAATTTTCACTACATCTGTTTTTCCTCTTCAGTTCAGCCTGCTGGCTCGCTGTGGGCTCTCTAGTTTAATGACTGTTCATCCCTTCACGTTAACGGAAAAAACACTAACTACTGGATACGGAAGAGTATGTGTGTACCAGCAAGATGATTAGTCTGAATAAATGCAACAGCAGAGTTGCATGAAAAATGCCACAGTTAGTGGTAAGCACAAACTATAGCTTTGGGTGTAAAATACTGTAATTACAAGGGATGGAGAAAGCTCCACTGTTTTTATCCCCATGGAAATCGATAGTGGTGCAGACTTGTGCTCTTTGCTGGAGCAGGGGCAGCCTGATGAAAAAGCTTATTGATTCATCCAGATGATGCTACTGAAGTGAATAATAGACTGGAAGAGAAAGGGCTTACAAATTAGACTCATTCAATCCAGCATTTTCCAGGATATCTTTTACATGCAGCTATATAGAGATATATATTTACAAGTGAGTTTTTGTCAGTGCAACAGGCTACTGACTCCTGGCAAGAGTGTCTGCCTACTAATTCTTTGACCTCAACTACACCATGGTGTCAACCTTCAAGCTCTCACTGAAGGCTGACAGTAAGAAGGAAGCACCAGGGCACCTAGGAATGGGATTTGACTATGGTGCAAGTGAGAAGCTGGCCAACAGGTCTCCCAGAGTGCTATGGTCACAGAGAAAAGGTGGCTGAAGCTTCCTCCATGCCACAGGTGCTATGCCAGACCCAGCGGCATGAAGCCACTGGAAAAAACTGTTGTGAATCTATAGGTGCCCAGGCTAGGAGAATTGTCAGTTCCAGGCCAAACCCTCAAAGCCTCAAATAATGTGGCAAGTGGCATGTTGTTTTAGGAATGAAAGGAGTGCTGTGTGTCCTCCTGGCTGAGCAGGCAGATTTTCTGTGAATCCAAATCCACATGGGCAAAAATGTAAGTGCTCGGATTGATTTTGCATAAACTGGGAAAGATAAATAAAGAAAAAGAGAGGGAAAGAGAGAGAGAGAGAGAGAGTGCAGCAGGCACACAGCCATGAAGTACAGCAAATCAATCTTCTCAGCAGTGATGGATCAGGGAGCAGGACTAGAAGTTTTACAGGTATATGAAACCCTGTGAGTATAAAGACACCATTAAAACACTGCCATTAAATTCCAACACTGAAGGATTATCATGGCCCCTGGAGCTAAGCAGGTCATTATGTGACTGCATATTTTTCATTACCATTTTTTATATACATATATATGAAGCAGAATAGGATTCACAACAGTTTCACCCTCTCTCCTGCTGAAGATCTCTGCTTTATACTCAGCATCCACTTTCACAAATAAAATGCAATATACCATCAACAGATAAATGAGATCCCTACAGGGCTTTTTATTCTGCTGTACTATTATATCTACTTTTCCACAAGATTTCTGCTTAAATAGCTCTCTTTATGCACATACACAAAGATGACATACACCTGCCTAAATATAATCTGATAGTGAAGAGCTCTTCTGTGTGGGGAAATGCATCTTTTCCTCCTAATTTGCCATAATGACTTATTAACACTGCTGGAACTAGGAGTGCATTAGCTTCCCTACAATAAAAGTCACCAAGGTGTTACATAGTAAGACATAGCTGAATTTTCCCCCTATCCTTAGAAACGAAAAAGAGAGGAGTTATGAATGTTACCTTTTCAAATTCACCATAAAAACAAGTGTTTTGAGGGATTACAGCTTTTATAGACCACTGACATTGACTAATAGCTTTCGACATGATGGAAATGCTTGTTTGAGCAAGGAAGGTATTTGTAAAACCGGGAAACCTCAAAGTAAATGGTCATGCTGTGACATAGGGTAGGTCAGAGATCACTACCAACATAGTAGCTGTCCTATATAGCACTTATTCAAAGACCAGACTAATTTATTAGCTGGTAGTGTTATTTTCTGTCACCATGAATATTTCAGTCAAAAGTAACCTGCCTCAGAGAAGAATTCTTTACTCCTTTTTATGATAGAACTCAAAGCAGTTTATGATCTGGACACAGAGGTACTGGAGGGGTACAGCCACAGCTCTTTGGAAAACATAGAGCTGAGGCTTGACAGAGAACTACTGCAGAGAGATGGGATGAAGGAATAGGAAAGAGCTGTATGCAAGGATTCTGGCTCAGGTGAAAGGGAGCTTTGATGCACCAGCAGACCAGAGAAGACCTCATTTTTGAGAAGGGATGGAGTGTAGAGCTGAGTAATTGTTCATCAGTGTATATCAGAATTACACTTAAAATCTGCTTTTCTTTGCTTCTCTCTCTATTAGTCAGAAAGGCAGGACCACTGTGTGAAATGGCACAGGTGGAATAGACTTCAGTGCTAGAGCTGGTCCCCATGAGGCTGCAGCATGCTGGCGACCAGATAGGAAGTTTGCATCAGCACTGCATTGATGCACTGTACCTCCTTCTAACACAGGTCACCCGAAATTCAAAATGGAGCATAACTATTACAAATAGAAACACATGCACTCACCATTCCTGACAGTAAGAAGCCAGAAGCCAATCTGCATGGCCAAGTTTGCTCTTGAAAATGCTGGCTTTGCTCTAAGTGCTCTATTTTTCCATTTGCAGTGCTGTAAGAGCCACTGCCAAGGTTCTCTGGACAGATGCTGAGCCAACATAGAGAGGAGGGCTGTTTGGTGGGGAGGGCAGGCAGTAGAAGGCTCTGTTATGACTCTTTAATTCTTCACTGTTTCATATTCCTCAGGCAAGAGGAGTGGAGCATCCAGACTGGTTGAGAACATGTCTCTAACTCATTTCTCCTACAAATGGTTCTGTGAATTTAGGGCATTGATGCTGATCTGCAGTTATTTCAGGGTTTGCCACATACCTCCCAGACCCCAGAGAGAGCACTTACCCTGCATGCAGAGCCCATCTGTGCAGTTCTTGGACTGCAGCACCAGCCCCTCGCAGTCCTTGCCCCCATTCTTGGGAGCTGGGGCCGTGCACTCTCTCCGGCGCCAGTGGGTGCACTCCGTGCCACAGGTGGACCATTTGCTCCAGGATGTCCACTTGCCATCCACTGAGACAAGGAGAGGACACAACTTGTTAGGGGTACACAAAAGTGAGACCAAGCCAGAGCGGTGCACATGTCAGCACAAGCCAGTCTGCAACTCCCAGCCATTCCTGGCAAGGCAGAAGGACCCTCAGCCTGCCCTGCTACTTCTGGCCTGCAAATGCACATTCACCCCCACATCTCCTTTCTCTCTGCCCTGGCCCCATTTCTGGTCTTTCCTCCCCTTTCTATAAACTTCTAACCAGTTTATCTGTGCTCAAAGTGTACAAGCAACAAGTCAGGAATCTGTGATTTAATTTTGTGGCAAGGGGGGGGTTGGCATTTTTTAACACAGAGGTTAGACTTGTCCAGAAATTCTTCTCTAATAGGAAGATATTTAATGTTAAATATTCTCAATTAAAAGAAATCTCTAGGGGCATCAATTTATTTCAGATGAACAGAACCAGCAATGTGTTTAGCGCCTTTCAAAATCCTGCAAATTATTTTCAAAAGCACTAAAATGAACATCTGAAGATCAAGATATAAAATTCTTTCAGTGACAGAGCTGGATTACCAAACTTCACATGCTGGCCTTACTGACATCGATTTGAGTGGGTCAGTAGTAGGAGAGCACTGGACAGTGGGACAGGTGGCAGAATTTTATCACAGAGAAGTCACCAACTACATTACACGTCCTGAAACAATTTCGTACTTTTCAGAAGTTTACATTTAAATAACTTCCAAAAATATGGATGTGCATCTCTTTCCAATAAAAGATGCCTTTGTATTTGACAATTGTATATGTCAGGTAAACATCTGCCTCAAATTTAATATCCACAGCCCAGATGCTTTATCTGCTGAGACAGCTGGACTGAACAGACATTGCAAACATATTTACATCACAGTTACTTTCTATATTCACATCCCAATTCTTTTCCAGAGCTTTCAACCTTTATCTCCTACATTTTGAAGCTCTGAATGTTCCCCAAATCCCCCGAATTATAAGAGCTGAGACCACAGTGCAAGCAGCGTGAGAAAGAAGGGCTGGAACCCATGCTGCTTGATATGATGTGCTCACTACTTTATCTACTTATGCACAAAATTGAATATTAATTCCCTGAAAGGTTGGATTTATTAGTAATGAAAAGCAAGCTTTTGCAACTAATAGTGTTCTCCTGAAACGACTGATGACAAAGAGAGTATTTATGTGCGCTGTTCATACTGAACCTGGACACAGAGTGGTGCAAGCTATTTTCTGGACGCTCTGGCCCTCGCAGAAGGCGCCGCCGTTGAGCGGGGCAGGGTTGGTGCAGGTCCTCGTGCGCTTCTGGAAGCCTCTCCCGCAGCGGCTGTTACACACAGACCACTCTGTCCAGGTGGACCAGCCTCCATTCACTGCAAAGCGAGAGAAAAAGAGCCTGGTCACACAAGCAGCCCGGCCTGGGCAGCCCCAAGGTGCCTCTGGCTCTGTGTCATGCGGCCTCAAACAGTGGCCACAAAGAGCTGGCATGAGAAACAACACTGAACAGGGACAAACCCACATCTCCAACACACCAAGTGTATGCCAGAGGTCACTGTACAAGCTGAAGAAATGCTGATGCTGAATGAAAAACACTGCTTGATGACTATTAGGGTTGGCAGGTGACCTGTCTTATCCTGAAAACCAACCTGACCGAGCCTTAAGAGCCTGGTGGAGTGTGTATGACCAAAATCCCTGAAGGTTCAGAGAGCTCTGGCAGCCAGAAGCCTGTGCTCTGAAAGCTGCACCATTTTCCAGAGGGAGATCACCTGCTCACTCCCACACATGCTCAGATGCACCTATCACCTATGCATGCTGAGAGACCCCCATGCTTTCATTAGATACTGAGAATTTTCTTTTCCTTTCTTTCAAGAAAGTGACTTCAGGATGTCAGGACAACTTCACTCACCCCTCTGTGGACATAGCTGGTGCATATGTAACTGTCCCAGCACTTCCCTAAATTGTTCAGAATGAGCTAATACTAAATGCATTTTTTTCTGTTGGACTTTGGGAAGATATTTATCTCTGGGAAGATATTTATGCTGATTCTCCTTTTCACCCACCACAGTTTCTGGGATAGATGGAGGGATGAAGAAGGAGTTGAGCTACTCTACATAATAATGTCATTGTCAGGTATGGGTAAAAACAGATTAACTGCTCGGATTCCCTAAACCCAAATGTTTGTGATATGACACAACCCTTAAGCAGTTCTGGCAGCAAAACCCACAAAAATGCCTGCTCCCTACACATGTCTCTTGAATACACTTTTGAAAAAAAATTCTGTATGTGTATGAGGAAGGGTTGTAGTACGCCTACATCTTTATGTTTCTGTATTCATCTCAGTTACAAAAACATGGTGCTCTTGCATGGTCCATCCCTCAATATCAAAAGCACTGCTAATCAACTCAATTCAGTCAGTTTTCTATAAAAACTGAAGTAAAAAGCCCTCATTGTAACTTCGGAGAAGCAACTGCTCACAATTAAATCTAACTGCTACCCTGAATATGAAACGAATATTAGGGATAATCATAGGGATTTTTTCCTACTTGTTTATCCTATAATTAAGCTGATTGTGAGAAACACCAGTTCAGTCAGCTGGCACATAATCAGAGCAGGTTTTGTTCTGGTGGATACCCCCACCTGGAAAGCATTTGGGGAAGTAACT
Source organism: Cyanoderma ruficeps (assembly GCA_008694505.1). NCBI lineage: Eukaryota > Metazoa > Chordata > Aves > Passeriformes > Timaliidae > Cyanoderma > Cyanoderma ruficeps. The sequence goes on along the minus strand of VZDJ01000084.1, from coordinate 615,023 downwards.
CTGCAGGGGCAAAGGCCCCAAATGGTGAGGTAGAGTTGCAGTGCAACACAGGCTGGAAGAGACCCTAGGAGGGAATCCCATCCTTTCCAGCCAAAGCACGACCAGCCTCGATCATATCAGGACTGTGGATGCTGATAGAGAATACTGCTATCCCATGCTTTATATTTCCCTGACGTTTAGTTTTAAGCTAGGCTGTGTGCCTATGAACTGCAGTCTCAGAATGCTTTGCTTCTTTGCTCTTGATGTCAGGGTACACTTTGGAAGTAGGCCCCAAAAATAAGCTTATTTAAAGAGATATAAGAAGATGGTGGATTCTGATGGGTTCTGACATTCTTACCAGTCACTGGAAGCACAAGCTCTCTATCAGTTTCACTCTTATTTCTGAAAAGGTGAACATGAACTGTGTTCACTTTTGCTGGAGGATGTGCCCTGGTGGCTCCTTGCTGCATGCAGCCAGTGTGTGTTACAGCAAGGGGAACAGCTACATTCTCTCCAATGAGGCTGTTCCTCCTTTAACACCATTGCCCATCACCAATAAGACAGGCCATCAGACTTCTGAGGGATTTCAGCAGTGTCCCCTGACTGCAGTGCCTGTGTGTGGCTGCAAGTCACCAGGAAGCACAGGCAGCCCAGCCTGGGCACTGACTGCAGCCAGAGTTGCCCAGGAACATTGTGCATCCCCCTCACGCCCCACCTCCTGCCCTGAGTGTGTGTCCATCCACGTGCAACAGTACAAGGCACCACCTACCATAGACTATCACAGTGGCTGTGGTGCTTTTCCTTTTGGCCACGATGTTTTTTGCGACACAGGTGTAATTGGCGGTGTCAGAAAGACGGGCTTGCTTGATGATCAGGTTGTGATCAATGGTGATGTAAAAGTTTCGGTCTTCTACGGGATCAATCACCTCTTCATTCTTCAGCCACTCCACCTTGGGGTTTCAAAGGGCCAGAGGGGAGGCAGTGAGTCAGCACCAAGTCACACCATCATGGACAGACACAGTATCCGTGATTACGTTGCTCATCCCAGAAAACACTACGAGCCAAGGCACGCAACAAAGGACTCACCTGATGGACGTCTCCAACTGAAACAAAACACCAGGGCAGAAAAACAGGAGAACACTCTGCATGCCTACCCTTTCCTTCAAGTCCCCTTTTGTCCCACCCATCCACACAACAGCTGTTGTGCCTTGCCTTGAAAACATCAATGCATTTTCAAAGGCTGCCAGGTACTGTACAGGGAAAAGTGGATCTGTGCTTTCAGAGTCAGAAGCAAGGCAAAAGGAAAGGGTGATACCTTAGCAGCATATCTGCAAACAAAATTCTCCTGCAACATCAGAAACCCTAAATCAGCACAGATCTCACCCATTGTTTTCCATGTCTTGCCCAACTAGGGAGTTAATAATGTAGTAACCTTGTAGATACCTGGCCTGGGTCTAAAAACCATGAAGCTGTATACCAGAGTGGGTAGTACTTACAAATCACAAATCCCAATATTGCACTCATATGCACATAGTCTGGCTTCAATGAGAATGAAACAAAATAGAGTCAGTTACCAAGGAAATAGGAAATCACAAGGACACCAGGCATTATTTTTCCTCTTTATTTGTGTAAGCTATATTTTACTTTAATAAAGCATGATTTCCTAGGTTGCACAGAAAAATATTTTCATATGAGATTTTTAATCTAGACAATATTCTCTTTATTGCCTTCCTAAGAAAACACCCTGTTATATCCCAGCTGACTTCTGTGAGCCACTCTAATATAATTTGGCTGCAAATCTAGTAGCTCGTTTTCATTTGAACTGAGTACCCTGAAGGACAGGACTGGGGCCCTGGATGGATCAAAGCTGGGCCTTCACGTCACTGGATCACTTCAGCCTGTGCCCAGGATTTAATTAAAGCAAGAAAAACAACCACAATCAACTCACCAGATTTGTGAGGTGCTAGCAGCCAAGTCCTTCTCTCACAGACTCCATTTTTCTAGAGACATTTGAGGAACTACCCAAGCACTGACATACCCCAAAAGCCACCTGAGATAGCTGTACAGACTGCTCCAAACCATGGCAAGAAAAAACAATGATTTCTCCTGGTGTTCAACACAGAGGGCTCAATTCACCCCCAGACAAAGCCAGTCAATTCTGCAAGACCAGTGCTGGCAGATATGGGCTTGGATTATAGGCGCCCACCACCCACTCCCCCCCTTTAGGCCTGCCTTAAGCAGCTCCAGCTCCCCTACTCCAGTTTGGGTGCATGCACTTCAGGTATGAGCTGCTTCCAAAGATTTACACTTTTAGTGAATGTAAAGCCACTGCTCCAGGGAAGGCTTGGTTTAAACCCCTCATTCACAGCAGATCACTGGGATGTGGCAGCCTCAGAGCTGTCCATGCGGCAGAGCTTAAACACAGTGGTGTAACAAGGGCTCTGGAAAAGGATGTGTGTGTCTGCAAGGAACAGAGGAGGAAGAAAAAAAACCCAACAACTTTGGAGGCTGTACTTCCATCACCATCACAATCATGTTTCACCACGGAAGATACAAGCTCTTAGTCAATAATCTGTTTTTCCTTGACAGAATGATTAAACTTGTTTTTCCGCCTTTCTTGAATCCTAGTAGGTTTCAAGTATAACCAAGACAGACAGATTCCTGTTCAGTCAATGGCAATATTTAGCTCCTGCCTCACCTGCAGGCCGAGTCTGCATGAATTCTAGACTGAAAAACAAGCCAGAAGCTCATTCTGTCAGTGGTATGCTGCCATTTGACTGCTGCCTCTCACACAAAACCCTTGTATTTCTTTGGTTTTAATGTCACTATTTATTTCTGGGATGGTTATGCCAGGGCTCTAAAAGATGCTACACACACTGCCAGAGCTTTGTACATCCGACTTCCAAATCTGCCTGTACTCTTCCTCTGCTTTGCACATTGAGGACAGCAGGACACCAATAAGGAGAGGACTACAGTCTACATGGTCTAAGGCTCAGTTTAAAATATTTCTGATATGCCCACCCAACAACATACTCTAGCAGCCTTTGGCATCCCCAAGGCTCCATGCCCAAGCATGTGGTTCTGTTTTCTACGTCTCTGCAACGTTTTCTCTCTCTGCAAAAACACACATACATATTCAATCTGGGTCTCAAATGAGTAGACAAAATTAAAGCTGTAAGCATTGAATTCCCTATCATCCCTGCAAAACCACCAAAGATAATACGAAAAGAGAAGTTGCCAAAAAAAAAATATTCCCTAAACAAAGCAGCTCTGTATAATTCAGTATGTTGCCTCTGGCTCTACACCAAATCTCTTAGGAAAAAGATCTTTTTACCTAATGTCTCACAGAATTTGCTAACAGTAAAAGTTTGAAGAACAACAGAATATCTTTTTTTTCTGCCAGTACATCAGTACTTAGTGTGCATGTCTAAATGCCATCTCTTTTAGAAGGTATCTCTTTAATATATCTAATTCAGTCTTCTGGCATCCAGGTTTTTATGGTGTCTGTTAACGTTGCAAACTCTAATGTCAAATCTGAAGGAAGGAACTGATGGATGATTTGACAAGCAGTGGGAGTCTCCTTTCACACATATTTTAGCCATCAGTAGAGCAACACAAAAAAGAGAACATGCCTCTAGTGGTTGTGTTTTCTCCCTCAGTCCTTGTAGAAATGGGGATTAATTAAATACACTACAATATGTGAGACTGCTGTTGGTACTTATTTTCAATTACTGTTGGACCCATTTGTATGGTGCAGGTGACTGCAGTGCTCAGTGCCTCCAAACCTGATATTTTTTTGAGGTAACCAGAGTAGGTGGGAGTAGGGTTGTTCTGTCACGTACGTAGGAACAGATCAGGTGTCAAATATAGAAGAGAAGCAAGCAGGAGACAGTGTGATTTATGAGTGACAAGTATGCAAACTGTTATCACAGAAGTTAAAAGCAATGATCTCTTTTGATGCCATGTCATTCCCCAAGGTGCAGCCTCCTTGCTGAAGTAGGCTGTTAATCCATTCAGTGCAGAAACTTCTCCTGAATTTAATTCTGCAGCCTGAATAATAGTTACTGGCAGCTAAGGCACTGGACACTTCTGTGCCAGAGACCTGTACACCTGCAGGCAAGTGGACAGAGGAGCAGCAGGATATAAATGGGCTCTTCAAAGTGCACAAAAGCCTGACTTCAAGGTCATCCCAAATCACATCCTCGTGCCTTCATTTTTCATCTCTCTGGAGATGTTAGAGAGTAGATGTTTGCTTTTGCCTAAATATTAAGGATGTATATTTACTGGCTATCATCAGAACAATTCTTGAACATGTACCTAGCTCTATGTATTCAAATAAATCAGGCACATGCCTCCAGCTGTAATTGATAAATGTACTGATGGTCATGCATATATGTAGAAAAAGCATGGGATCAGTTTTTACATTATCATAACAGTAATCATTTAATTGGCAAAAATTATGCCATGAAAGATGAGGTAAATGTACCCTCTGGGGGGGTGACAGCTATGGAAAATTACAATTACAACAACACACACATTTTTTCTCATATACCAAACCCCTGGAACAAAGCAGATAAAAAAATCCCTTTTCTTCTTGTTAGTTTTCTACACAAGAAGGTATTTTTGTTATATGTTTTCAAACTGACTAGCAAGAGAAGGCCACTCAGTTGAGGTGTGAGAGTGGTGAATGAAAACCTGACCAAACAGAACCTGCAGATGCTGAGAAGCTGGAGCACACCTGGAGCCAGCTACCTTTTGGTCAGAGCTCCTTAGCACTCTGGATGCAACTTGCAGCTCCATGAGGCACATGGATCCTGCCAGCTGCACTGGAGGTGCACAGCCAGGGCTGCTAATGGGCTGGCAAGTGAGCCTGGGCAGGAGACTGAGCTGTCCCTGCAGCCACCGGGGGAAGGCACGATCCAAGGTGTCTGTAATTGAGAACAACACATACCTTGTAGTGTCTTTTCTGCCATCCTGCTCCCTGGTGAGAGACAGATGTGTTGTCTCTAATCATTCACTGATTGGTATCGGGAGATACATTAACATAATTGGCACATTTGTTCTAATTAACAGAAGGAACCTGCCACATGCCACCCAACCAAAAAAAAAAAAAAAAGCAGGACCATCAGCAAGAACAGAAAACTGCGACAACCACCTCAGCTCTACCTGAGAGCTGCAGCCAGACCTGTGCTGCCACAGGCTGTTTCCAGCAGCAGCACACACAGACACTGAGACTTGAAAAGCCAGGCCAGGCTTCTGTGCAGACTAAATGAACACAGGGAACATAAATCACACAAGCGATTACACACGCAGGAAAACCTATTACAGAAGCTAATTGCTGATACAAATTTAGCCATACCAAGTTACCAGCATTCCTAGGCACTTAAATCTCTTGGCACACTTGCATATGCGTGACTGTTTTAGAAACTGGTAGAGCAGAAACACATCTGCTCCGAAAGAAACACAAGGATGGAAAAGGAATATGAGCTCATCTAGATGCTGCCCTCTGGATCACAAGAGTTGTTCCCTACACGTCTGGCAATCTCAAGAGCTAAGTCAGCTGAGTTTTGGATCCCAGCTGCTCATTGCCTTCTCTGCACCAACCTGCCCCAGAGTCATCTTCAGAGCCAGGAGCACCTGCCTAAAACAGCAAGTCTTCTACCCTCCAGACACAGTGCAATTTTCCACAAGAAACAAGATGCAAACATCTGGGAGCAGCAAGAGACTTGCCTTGATGAAGGGCAATTCCTAATTTTGGAAGGCAAGAACATTGCACCCGTGCCTTCCCCATGCCTGGTTGACACAGCAGGCTTGCTTTCCATCTGGTTCCCCATCCACACTGGATTGTGGCTGGTGTTCTCTGCAGCTGTGCCAACTTCTCCCAGTGGCACAGCTCGCCTTGCAGCAGTCCCTGCTGAGCTGGCATCACCTCCAACAGCCACAGGGAAATCTCAGCTCCCCAGCTTCACCTGGATTGTAACATACACACACATTCCAATAATAAAGCATTTGTGAAACTAACTACTGATTTGGATGCAGTACGAGATGTCTAAGTGAGACTGAGAAAACTCTAGCAGTTTTCATATGAGCCAGCAACAATTCTAGGTACCTTGAGACTTGAGTGCCTCTTTGAAGAATGTTATTTGATTTTGGATCTGGTTTCATCCCAGCAACTGTCTGCTGAAGAGGATGTTTTCCTCTATGTACTATTTACTGGAAAGCTATTTCAGATAAATTTAAGATTGAAAAGAACAGGAAAAAGAAGTGATCTCCAAAGTGACGAAATTACAGCTATGAGAGACTGCAAAGCATACTGAGAATGAGACAGCAAACGCAAACCATCATAGTGTTTTGTTCAGTTGTTCTTATTGTGCTTCTGCTGCCAATAAGGAAAATTGTTGTTCCTGCTGTGGAAACACTTCCTTAATTACACATATATCCAGCTTTCTGCTTGCAGGGTGTATGTACAGATGCTGGATGTCTCCAGGCCCATTACAGCTTTGCTTTATGCATAACTGGGAAGTTAAGCCTCAGAATAAACTTCTGAGGTGTAGTGGTAGAAGCAGATGGAGAAATTTATTCCACAGAGTCTCAAATTCAAACAAAGACCATGGCATTATTTAATGAAAACCACAGCATCTGCTATGTGGCCATCAGAAGCTGCTGGGCTTCTTTAGCCACCTAAAAGAGGAGCTTGAACTGGATGTCCATAGCTCACATGTTGGCTGGCACTTTTGGCACAATGTGGGCATGTGGACTGGTAGGTTGTGTTAGCTACACCAGAATCCCAGAGCTCTCTCTGCCACAGAAAGCCAGCTGTAGAGAAGAGGACAAGCTAGCAGGGTTCATGTCAGTGCTCTTGTAAAAAATCTCCCGTGTAATATTTCGTAGAGGAACTAGAAGTCTGACCGTTCTCCAGCCCTACAGATCATCCTTGCCTGAACTGAATCATTCAGCAGCTGGATTCACTTTGGAGCATGCTCTGCCCTCACTTACATTGGCATCAGTGGAACTGGACTAGAATGCAAAAGTACAGGGGTAGGTCCCATAGAAAAGTCAGGTCTTTAGAAAAGCAGTTCTGCAAGAAAACCTGTGTCTTTGGCATGGGTTTCTGCACCGTGGAAATGAACAGGTAGGAAATGTAAAAACAAGGCTATCTAATAATCTAGTAGTCAGCATACTTCTCAGGAAAGCACAAATCCAAATGCAAACCTGTCCTTCAGGCAGGAGGTTGTAACCTTATGTCTCATGCTTTGCAAGAGTGACTTGACCATCCACCAGTAGGCTGGCGGGGTAAAATGTATGTTAAAAGGGACAGAAATATAGAGGACCAGGTGCTGACAATTGCAGGGTGCTGGCAATTTAGGGAGGACAGGCCTGCATGGCCAGACTTTATCCAATGGCTCTCCAAAGCAAAGGATGAGCAGCCCTCATTCATTTTGGGCTGTGCTCCTTTGCACAAACCTGATTTCCCCTCCCCACTCTTCCTCTCACTGACACCCAAAGGCAGTTCTGTTGTATGTCACAAGGCACTGCAAAGGACAGTGCCACTTTTCTGCAATTAGCATGTGTGGCCACAAACTCTTCTGCTTGTCTCTCTTGGAGCTCACTTTCCTTCTGTGAATATAAAACAGTCTCAGTGACACACACCTGCATGGAAATACACACACACGAACTCCCAATGAAGGGATAACTACTACAAAACATAAGAGGCTCTCAGGAAACAACACAAACAGCAGTCATATTAATAATCAAATAGATAGAACTGCCTATTTGGAGGAGTCCCTAGCTTCCACCAGCCTTTGTCTGGGCAAGAGCAGCTGAATAAAGTTTTTGCCACAGTTCATCTTGACTAGGCAAAACACCCTCTTCTGCCTCTTGACTCAGTGATCCTTTTTGCCTTGCTCTAGTTCCTAATTAAATCCATGAATGTGGATAAATATCACATCTAGTTTTAAACCAAACTGGGTCACCAAACTGTACACTACACTCTGTTCTGCAATTAAATTACTCTGTGAAACACCTCAATTGAAATTAAAGAAGCAATTACCCCCCCTTTTAAAGGCACCACAAATCATACATTTCAATGCAAAAGTTCATCTGGAAGCTTATGGCATATTAACCAATCTTACATCTCATTTGTGTTTTGATCTATAACCTACCCAAATGAGCTAATTTGATGTGACTCAGTGTCTCTAACTATATTTTATCATGTGCAATATGATGCCAGTGTCTTTCAAAGAACAAGTTAAATGAGCTAAGGGGTTAATTGCTAACAACTCAGCCATTACTGTTGGAGCATCACAGAATGGGATCCTTCCTGCCTTCTCAGGTTAGGTTTAGAAAATCACACACAGAGACCAGAGTGGAATTGAAATGGATGTTTCTGTTTGTGCTGGGGAGCTGCAACTGTCTGATTTCCACTGAGTATGAGGCTGGCAGGTCAGTCTGCTGATCTCACTCCCTTGTCCTGCTTCTCCTCATGGGGGAAAAGCAGAAGCCAGTGAAGCATAGAGCTAGGGGAGGGTGCTGTTTGTTTTTATGTCCACTCATTTTTTTCCTCTTTTTGTCACAGCAGGAATATGTGGGCTTGCCCCTTTCCCCCTCAGCTATGTGTGGCAACCTCAATGTAACAGCACCTGTGCTGGTCCTTCTGCCACTTGCCTGGACCATGCATTGGAACAGCCCAAACATTTACCTGGGTGGTTCAGAACCTGTATGTTTGTTCAGCTTGATATTGGCTATAAACCAGGGGGTGGGGAGGGATGCCATGGTGCAGCTGACACCCACGCTGGTCAGGGCTGGTGGGCAGGGGTGTATAATGGCAGAGAAGCTGATCTGGTCTTTCCAGAGACCATGGAAACCCTCGGTTCCTTACGTTGTCCCAAGTGAACAAAGAGGGCTGCTTTGATTTGGCCTCAGGCCCTGAGGCTGGTGTATTTTAACACATCTGTTTGTATTTGGATTTTGGCTTTTTCTTTTTTTTTTCATGGTGCCCATGACCTGAGCCTGTTTTAATGCTTGTCATGTACTAGTGGATCTGAGGGGCTGGTAAGTGTTGCTTTAAAAGCTTTGCCTGCCCATCTCTGTCTTTGTCCTTTTGCCCTCTGGAGAAACTGTATGTTGCTATGTGGTTCAGCTTTTCAGCAGTCCTAAGATCTGCTCTAGCATTGATCCATAGGAGCTTGACATAGTTAATTGGAATTGAATATGCTGGGACTGATAAGACTGAATTCCCCAGATACTGAAAAGAAGACAGAATTTATCACTGAGCATGCTTGTTCTCACCACTTTGAAATACCAGGAAAAAAAGAAAAACAAACTAAACAGAGAATGAAGGGGGAGAATGGAATCAAAGAGAAAAAGCAAGTGAAAGATGTCAGAACTGTGGACTCCAGCACTGCACCACATTACACTGAGGGTGCATTTTGTAGAGAATCACAGTGTAAGCTTTTCTTCATCTGTTCTGGTGTTAAATCCAGTGGCTCCTTCAGAAGCCAGAAAATAAAAAAAACCACCAAACCAACCAAACCCAAAAAACAACAACAACAAAAAAAAAACCCAAACCCAAACCAAACCTAAACAAAACACAGTTTCCAGAGTGTGAAGAATCTAAAGCACGTGCACACCAAAACAATTGGAAATGCTGTTCACAACTGCAGCATATACATTACCCTACTCTACTTGGAATCAAAGCAGTGTTTCAACAAGATGGAAAACAGCCTCAGTCTGCTGCCTGTCTTCTCCCAAGCCCTTCTTATAGTTACCTGAACCATCATATCAGAAACTTCTCCAAACAAATAAATGAAGTCTTAAACAAAGAACTCATTCATCTTTAAATTAAAATAATCATGTAATCCTTAAACCCACCAAGTTATCTTTCATTTTTCCTTTTTTTCCTTAAATTTATCTTACCAGCTTCAGCAAGTGGCTGTAATAAAGTGTCACATTAAGGTATTCATATTCATTAGTGTTCAGGTCTTTGTTCTTTTAATAGTGTTGGAAAGAATCTACAAAGAGGCTGTATTAGGCAGCTGTCCAATCTGGGTGTTTGATCTCTTTCTGACTTCAAAAGTCAGAAGAGGAAAAAAAACCACATTGAGAACGGTTCTTTTGAATGTCAGATAGAGAGTATAAGATTTCTGAGCCTGCCAAGTGTTAATTGGTGTCTGCCCTGACCATGATACAAATAAGATTCAGAGTCAGTCAATGCACGCTCATGAAGAGCTATTGACAGAGTGAGCAGGATACTGGAAGGCAGGAAAAAGCACAACTGTTATGGCAGCAGCTCACAGAGGATTTTTTCAGAGATCACTTTCCACAAATCATGTTACATTATGCAGTTTGGGTCTCAGCCACGTGATGGGGTATAGCAGACCTTTCTGAGGGAACAATCGGCCTGGGTACTGAAATTTCAGTGGTGCTTGTAACACTGCACAGAAACGAACGACCCGTCAGCGTTAATCTCTGTTTCTAGCAAAGTTAATGAAGCTCCCCAGTACCACCCTGCACTGCCTGAACTACATATCCCAGTGCAAAAACTCCTGTCATGCTACAACAAGAAATTGATTAGATGCAAAGAAACATCAGAAAGGAAAATAAAAAATAAACTGCTGCTAAGTTCCTGACGAAACCCAACTGATTAATATTACAGTTGTCAGCAAGCTGGCTCAGCAGACCTAAACACTCTTTACAGTTTCAGCGATCTTAATGGGGAAAGAAAACAGCCTATGGAACAAGAAAAGAGGAAAAATCTTCTGTGCTAATTATTCTTTCTGATGTTTGTGGACACGTTTCTGCGATTCCGATTAAAGCTAAACTTGGGTTAGATGGGGAGGTAGCACTTTAAGCTTCATCTCCTGAGAAATCAGCCATCAGCGCTGAGTGACAACCACTTTGCTACTTAGCCATGACAGTCTGACTTATCCTAATGCAAATTGGCAACAGTTTCTTCTGTGCATGGTAGAGGAAAACCGAAGAGAATTCAGATAGGGGAATTACCGTCATTAGCAATCAATTTTTCTTTTAACAGCCGCAGTGGATTTAGGATTTCAGAGGCCCCCCTCTGTGACTCAGGGAACCCCCATCCCTGAGCTGTGAGTCTGAAGCTGGAGGCATTGCTGCACTCAGGGAAGCTGCTGCTCACTGCTGCTGTCAGGAACAAATTCTGCTGAAGGGCAGGCTGGCTCCTGCAGGGGGAGGACAGGCTACCCACTCTGGGTTTGCCTAAAAGCCGGTAGGAAAAACAGCTGAGGTCCTGAAGATGGCTCATTAGGCAGATACATTCTCTATTTTCCCAAACTTCGTGCTGCTTTACCTGGGAGCTCATACTGTACCACAGTACATCCTCTCATGCCAAGCTGGCGGGATGGTGCATACACATGTGGGTGAAATATAGTCTGGCAAACTAAAAGTTAAAACATGTTTGAAAGGTGCCCCTCAAATAAGTGATTTTTTTTTCTTCAGAAACAAAAAGAAAGATAGCAGGCTGGTATTAATATGTTCCCGCAGCTACCTGCCCCCTGGATACCAGATATAGTTGTGATTTTTCAAAGCGAAGAAAAAACTGAAACCAAACCGCCTGCAGCTCTGCCCAGCAAGGCACCACAACCCAAAGCCATTAATCAGGTCCCAATCAATCTTGTCTATGAGCAGCAGTCAGTCAGCTCTCCATTAGCACCCATTCATCACGCCCTGCTGCATGTCACTGCACTATTAGCCACCCATCAGGCCTTACTCAGGATGTCCCAGGGCCAGACACTGCTGCTGTTGCTCACCTCAGCTACTGGGATGCCTTCAGGGGGACGGCACTGCAGCAGGACCTCTTGCTCCAGGGACACTTCTTTCCCTAAGGGCTCCTGCTCGAAAGTTTTCCGGAGATCTGAGAAGGGAGAAGAAAATAAAATAATTAACATTATTATCATTTAAATCACATTTGATTGCCACACTGGATAAATGCAAGAGACAAAGAAAATCGCAGTTCTGCTCCCTGTAAGATAAAGCATTAGAAAAAGTCTGGCTCATGTTTTCACTTCATTCAAACACTAAGCAAAGATTTCAAAGTGGATTTATTACTTACATTGTGGTACATGTGAACCCAGTGAGCAACCAATGCTTCCTGTGGAAGGTCATGTCCAGACCTTCAGAACTGGACAAAAAGTGAAACAAGTTCCCTCTTCAGATAATTTATGTTTGCTAAAATATACCAGTGAAGTACTAAAGAAAGTTATGGAAAATTAAATAAATCTGTAAAACTGAGTTGCCTTAAACTCATAGATGAAAGTGCTCATGCTGTGATTTAATGTACTTTTAGCTCATAAGCATTAACTTTACAGCATTAGCTAACTTGTCTACACCTTATCATTATCCCTATAGCACTAAGTTACTATTATTATTAATAATAATGTAGTAATAATAATGATAATAATAAAAAGTCCCTTTAAGGAGTTGAATAATGTTTGGATCCCTCCACAGTAACACAGAAATGTGGCAGACTGACAGGGCATTGAATGCACCTGCAAAGATCAGATCAGTTCACTGTACTGGACAGCTGCAAAGTCTGGCTTTTTTGTCCTTTTCTTTAACATCTTTGCACTGATGGAAAATGGACTTGAGAAGCTCCCTCCTTATCACTATGTCCATGTTTCTGCCATGGACTGGCACCCTCTCCACCGTGCCAGGGAGGATGTGGCTTTGGAGAACTGAGCATTCAGCCCCTGTAGCTACTGGGGATATTTCTCCCTGCTGCTGGTTCCTTCTGCAAATGGATGTGAAACCATGCTCAAAGTTACATCAAAGAGCTGGCCTGACTTCAAAAACTTTACAACCCAGTTATTTTTGTTTTACTTCTTGTTCTGTAGTCAAACCATTTCCGTACATCAGCTCACAGTGAGGTTGCACAAATACTTGTGTCATATTGGCAACAAGACACAGTCATATGGAAACAATTTAAAAGCCAGATATTTCATATTTTGAAGGCATAACCTATGACTGGGCTGGAAAACAGATCACTGAATTGAACCTGTTTACAAATAAACCACACAATGAGTTATTTTTTTCTAGATTACTTCAAAGACCTGATTAAAAGCTGATCCACAAGGAACTGCATCAGTGTTACCAAATGGCAAAACCTGGGGCTGGAAAATGGAGAGATTGAGAAGGAGATGTGGTGGCTGCCACCAAAATCAGCTCCTATGATACCTTGAAACTTTGAATAGCATAAGACCTCTATCTCTTACCCTATATTGGGAAAATATGATTGTTCAACTACCTGGAATTCAGTGTCAGCTCAATGGCATCATGGAAAAGCTCTGTCATAGCTGGAGATGTTAATTTTAATTTGATATAGTGGCAAACTTCTGACATCCAAGCATTTCCCCGGTGAAACTGAGGCATCTCAGTCCTTCCTCTGTACCACAGGCATGAGAGAAGCAGCCCCACACCTCACTGCTTTCCCACCAGCAGCATTCTTGCTCCCTCTGGCACACAGGGCAGGGATACTGAAAGCCTCTATGATGTGGCAAGATTTATGGCCACCGTTTAAGGCACCAAAGATAAACTTTGGCATATTGTACAGCAGCTATGTAAGAAATCGCTGTCCCCAGCTCTCTGCTTGGTTGGGATTACCTTCTGTCAAAAGGAAGTGCATGCCAGTGTCACAACTACCTCACTACAAACCCCACCATTCCAACCTCAGCTGTTGCTGAAGGGGGCTTTACCCTACAACACCGGATAACTTAGTATCAAGAGGAGGACCAAAAATCTGGACATGAATGTTTCTTTGGATGACATGCCAAGCTTTGCCAAGCTGTGCCTGTCAGCATCCCTGTCACATGGGAGTTATTCCAAGCCAGTGAGGCTTGTTCATGTGACAGCAATCACAGCAAGTCTCTGATATCTGTACAGGGCTCCCAACACATTGCCAGCACCAGCAGCTTCATCCCACCCTCTCTGACAGGCCACCCAGTGGGCATTTGGGTTCTACAGCTCCATTTGAGTAAACCCTAAACCCTCCAGGTGCCCATGGGTGGGAGTCATTCCAAGGGCAAAATGCTGAGTTTTGGCTTGCTGCAGTTCTAACATTAAACATGGAAAAGAGCAGCTCTTTCAGAAGTTGGTAGGTTCTTGGGAAGTTACATTCCTCTTTGGGCCCAGGCTCCTCACCCATTCTGTGGGCTTGATAGGTATCTTGGGCACACATAATGCCAGGATAATGCAGTTTGCTTTAAATTATATGGAGTTATATTGCTAAAAAAAATGGGGTTATATTGCTGGCAGTACCCATAAGATCTTACTATTGCCAGTTCCACAGGTATCTTCAGAAGAAAAGGATTACCTCTACATCAGGTGCACCTTTGTGCATTTAGGTGCACACATGTGCACAATGCAGACAATTACTGTGCTCTAATATCATGGTTGAGAGAAAATGAGAAAGTTACTGTAATAGTAGCATATAGGCACAGTATTAAATAGCATATTAATAAGAGCTTTCAGGTGTTCAGCCTGAAGACAGTAAAGAGAGATTAGACAATACTCTGAATATTTTTCTTGACAAGTTGATTTACTGTCCTGCCTACCTTCCTGAATATTTAACAGAGCTCTGGTTCCACATTGCCTCACGTGCACAACAATCACCTCTCCCATAAAGCACTCGCCTTCAGAAAAATCCTCAAGTTTTATTGCATACAAAAGTATATAGTGTTCATCTAGAAATGTGTAATAACAGTAAAAAAGTCCCCCTTTAACCTCTTTGTCACCAGCAGCTGGAATTTCTGGGTACAAGCAGCCCCTTTTCCCTGGGAACAGTTGCAGTGGTGCTGCTGCAGGTTAGATGAACTCTGTGGGACCCTGGCTTTCCTGGCTGCCCTCACCCACAGGGCCTTGTCATAGGAGGAGGTTCTAATAACACCATTGGGTTCAAGCATTTCAATGATCCACAAACTAAAAATACACTAAGTAGGGCCTTTGACATAATAGGCAGTAATGTTCTCAAAGGAGCCATTAGATACTATTGAGTAAATTATACTCATTTGGCAGGGGTGAAGGCACATAATTGTGTATTTACAAGACTGGGAGCTCTTATATCCCGTTGGCTCCCTCCCACATGTTCACAGCTTTATCCCACCACCTCCCACAGCAGCCATGTCACCTACAAATGGCTCCAGATGGCAACAGTGCAGGGCACTTTTGGTTAGTTGACCTAACCAAGCATGAGGTTGGCTGTTTGTGACATACACAAGATGGGTTTTTAACTGATGAAGAAGGAGAGGGCCTGGACAAATATCTTCATCACCTGCTGTAACGATCATGAAACACTCTGCTTGGACAGCAGTGGTTTTTGAAATGACTGTTTTTTCTCTATGGCCCTTGCTATGATTTTCTGTGGATAACAATGACATCCTTCTAATTCTTCAATCTTCAGCTTCCTTTGCCATTTAACTATTATAGTCATCACGGAAACCTCACACTGTCAGCTGCGAGTAGGTGAGCTTGCTAATGTACTGAGGGACTTTGGATCTTTCCCAAGCAGAGTATTTTCAATAGCACTTTTCAATTTCTCAAAGTGTCATTTAACTTACAATTGCTTGTGAGTGAGGACAGAAGGGATACATTTTCTCAGAGAATGGTAAGAGACTAATAAAATACATCCCAGTTAAAAAAAGAGAAAAAAGAAGAAGCTTTAACAATCTTCAGAAAATATACCTGGAAAAGCAAATCAATAAAACATTTGATCCATTCTGGATCAGGACCTCTGTGTCCGTGAAGAGGCAGTGTGCATTATTAAAGCCTCGGGTGGGCAGCAGCCCAGTTACTGAGATGCTGAGAGAGCACCTTCCCTACCCTCGCCTTCCATAGGAAGGACGAGAGAGAAAGGAAGCTGTATTTTCTTCCCATTATTAGTTTGGTAATGTAGAATAATCCTATACTGCCAGTGTTAGCAATACTCTTCCTCCCCTTATGCAGGCAATATTCCCAGGAGAGAGCCAGGGTGGACAGCGGTGCTGAAGAGCCTACCTCATCTTTGACCAGCTCTCTGACAGAGCTCATCCAGCCACAGGTGGGGATGTCACTGCCAGGCTCAGGTAACAGCCTGTACCCCCACAACGAGCTTCACCCCACCTCTACCTTCCCTTCAAGGATGTCTTCATAGAAGAAACCCACGGCAGCATTTCTGGTCTGCCACCTTGAGCCAGGCTATTTTCCTTACTAAAGCATAGTCCTAGTAAATTCAGAGGGGGCTCTTGTGGCATATATCGCAGCATGTTTACAGCATACTTATGGTGCAACTTCCCTCCAAGACTCCTGAAATACTCCTGCACAACCCTCCCTAGTAAGGACATACGGCTGCATAAGGGCTGCATGGAAATAAGAGAATTTTCATAACCATAAAACTGAAATAAAGTAATGGGAAATCAGTCTCTCAGTGTACACCAAGTTGTGAACTTTACTTTTGAGTTGCTATGCTTTTTGGACAAAGGGGCATTAGATCTAATTTTTGATGCAGTGCTAAATTACTTCATTATATGTTTAATGCATTTTTATCTTACAAAACCCTCAGAAGTTGAATTTTTGCCTGCCAAAGGTAATAGATTATACAGGAAGTCATGTCATTTCCCCACTTCCTTTTCTACCTGTCAGCTTCTAAGAAAGACCAAAGTACTACCCTATTATTTCTTTATAATCAAATATATTTTATCTCTTTGTTGTTCAGGGTTTTACTGTGATGTGTGGGTGGGTAAAACCATAAGGATATCTTTTATCATTTCTGAGAAATGTGATAAGAGGCAGACCAGGCGCCTCAACGTGGTGCTAATGCAAGGATGACTAATGAATGAGCATGAAAAACGGACACTTGTCAGCCAGGAATTAGATGCAAACCAGACGAACAGAACAAGGCAGCATGACTGTCAGGGAAAGATGGATTTCTGCCCTTGGTAGACCTTTAAGACTCTCTTCTCCTTCTAGTAACTCCAACGTCAACTTTCCTCCTATAACAAACAATCTAAAATACCAGCAAGATTTAAGAGCAAAAAAGAAAAAAAAAAACCCACTTTTTTTTCCATACAACTGTCACATTAACTATGGCCATTGAGAGAAATATGTTCAGTGCGTGCTTTCAGAGAAACAAGTGTTTAAGAATGTGAAAAGATCTCCACAAAAACCATGTATTTCCATACAGAAGATAGCTTGCTTTACACAGGTAAGTACACACAGGCATCCATATAAAACTAAACATGTAGTAAGAAAAAAACAGAATTAAAATACTAGGAAAAAAGTGAGTATGGCTTGGTATAATTTTAGCTGCTATTAGAGGATTGGTATGCAATATGTAACCAAGATTTCAAGTCTGCCTCCTTCCCTTGAGACTGTTCTCAAGAGGCAAGGTTCAATTTTGTTTTAATTTTACCTGGTCTAATAATAACACTCAAACAGAAAAATAACTGCAGGAAAAGAGTGGTAAAATGCCACTGATGTTCTACAAAGTGAAAGAAAGCCACGTGTTCCTGAAAACACATGCCAGTGCATTTATTTCCATACTTGGATGACTGATTCTTAGCTCAAGAAACATGACTAATATTGTAAAACTGGTCTCTTCCTCTTCCATCACCTTCCACAACATGGATAGAGTTGAGACACCTCTTTGCTTCAAAAAAAGCCATTAAAGACTGAATTGCAAATCTAAATGTAAGAAACCCTGCCCTATCAGGCATACTCTGGCCTTGCTTTTCTGTTCACAGCTGAGTCTATGACCTTTGCATGGGGACCAATCACACTGGTGGGTAAGCAATGGAAAGGTTAGGTACAAAACCCTCTTTTTTCCCCATTTTGTTCTTGTGTGGTTCCTGTTCTGTGTTATTAATTACATCAAACCAGATTTCCAGTGAGACAGCCACAGGAGTGTCATCAGTCTGTAACCCAGGGGATCCCCCTGCAACCTCTATCAATGGCTTTTTTAAGTGTGTTCTGCCCTGCAGAGTCCCCTGCTGTATCAGCTGCACACTGGGTGTTGATCAAAGCCTCCTGCCCTCCTCCAGAACACTGCTGCTCATGGAATGGGATTGCAGCTGGACAGGGCTGTGCTCTCAGCTGGCCCAAGCTTCTGCAGCTGGAGCTGAAGACTGAGGAAATAAGTCAACACCTCAAAATTCTGTCTCAATGCTCAATACACAACTCCATTCCACTCCTTCATTTTCTGAAGGGGCTGTTTCACTTCTGGCCAGTCCTGCAGACAAATCTTGCAGCACCACAAGGCTGACACAGCCACCTTCTCCGTCTGGAGAGGAACATCGCAGATGGTGGAACTTCCACCTTTCCAAGGATGCCTGGCAGCTCGTGTTTGGATCTGAGCTTGTCTGTAGCCCTCTGGTGACCCAGGCAGTAAGGCTGACACCCCACATAGCCAGGAAGCAGCATGAGCTTCCATGGCCAAACAGCTGAGGGGGACTGCAACAGCTTCTTGGAAGCGCACACCTTGTTTTGGGGATGCAGGCTGTTGTGTTCACTGACCTGAGCTACAGAATGAGGTGAGGAACACCCTTTACTTGGAGGCTACAATCTCCAAGACACTCTGCATGAGCCCAGGACCTTCTCTTCTCTTTTATTTCCATTGTATTTTTAACAGGAACAAACGGGAGCTGCAGACCGGCCAGCCCTCATTCTGCCAATGGCACCTTCCACCAGCTGGGGATAACACTATACCCCGATGACTCTGGAGACTCACTGCTTACAGATCTGCAAGAAAACCATTTTCCACCTCCTCTCTTTAGCTCCAAGCTTATTCAGCCAGATGCTCATAAGACTAAACAGTCTTTTGCAACACAGCTTCCTTGTGGGCTGTGCTTAAAATGAAGAATGACCTACTCAAGACATTTGGTATTGAAACAACTGTAAAAAATACAAGTAAACAAACTTTGTCAAGAATACACTGAGCAGATGTGTTCCCAGGTGTACACTGATCACACTGTCCTCCTCTTCTATTTTTTGCTTGATTTTTTTGTTGAACCTGAAAACCAGCTTATAAACTTAATTCTATTCATTATTTTATTTGGTGATTGAAGATGGACTCCTATGTTCTTGTTTTTCAAATAAATCCAAATGTAATGTTCAAATGACCTAACCTCAACAGGTGACTTTTTACCTGACAGATATGCTAAAGGTACTAAAGAAAGACATTAGAAACATCAGGTGTACATAACAATTCATATGTAGAATTGAATTTACAAGACACTGAAACACTAAAACCGAAAACTCTATATAAGTGGTGTTTTGTTGTTGCTCTTCTGATCCACAGAACCTAACTCAAACAGCGGTCTGGTCACTACTAAAATAAAAGCAAAAATTTGTTAACTTTCTGGCTGGATCTATCAGCACTAAGGCCCTAATCAGACTGTACTGAAAGATGGTAATTTATTAGGCATGACAGTGTAGGTAGGACATTCTCAAAGCTCCCACAGAGGGATTACATTAATGTAAATTCAGTAAAGGAGTTTCCTTTTGTTTTTTAAGCAATGCTAACTGTAATTTATAGAGTCTTGGCTCTTCAATACAATGCAATGTATTTTCTGTTTATTACTGTTGCAACTGCATTCTTAAATTTGGGAGTGGTCTCGCCGATGAACTTGGGAAGTGGTACAGAAGTGTGCCTTTCAGGAGCACAGAGAGGTAGGTAGGACTGAATATGCTAAATGCACAGTTAGCCTCCCTGTTGCCCTTTCTGTAATCTGCTGTTCTTCAGTAATCTCAGCACAAGACCACATACCTCAGTCATCCTTTTATTAACTCCAAGCAGCGCATATTGATTAGTAGCATTTTAAATGGTACACAAGGAAGGAAGGAATTAAGGTCCTATCCCTGCTAACTCTCATATGGACTTGCCAAAGTACACAAACCACATTTCTATGATATTTTTTAATACTGGATATCCTGGATGAACCTTCCCATTAAAATATTTAGTTGTTGACCTTCCTAGCTCCCTCTGCTTATCTCAATATCCACCCAACTTTGCTCCTTTTGCAAAGGGCTCTAATGCTTTAGTGGCTGCAGAGCATGTCCTCACACCTCTGCTTGGATCAGGAACGTGATGAGAGGGAAGAAAGGCACTGCAGCCATGTGCCATGGAGCACGGACTCCAGCGCTAAAAGGTGATAAACAAGTATCAGTAAAGAATATGTGATTGCTTTTCATATCTGCTTCTTTGCATAACTGCAAACCCCTTGTAAGTGGAGATAAACCATCAGATGAACCAATCTATTTTTCTGTACCGCATTTATCTTATCAGATTACAGAATCTGACATGCATATATTAACTGCATGCCTTTGAAAAAAATTTCTGGGAGAATAAAGGCTTACAGAGAAGTACATGGGAAACTAGTATCAAATTATAAAAAAGATTAACAAGCACAGTTCCTTGCTACATCAGGACTTTTTAAAGTCCTTTTCCTTGTTTTTTTTTCAATACTGATTTTAAGAAAATGAATAAAGGAAAAGAAAAAGCCATTCACATCCATTACACCAAAAAAGATCAGATCAGGTAATAGAAATTACAGAAACAGCTTCTATTTTCTTACAGATGTTCAACAAATCCAAAACCCGGGACCAGATTTAGGGCTTGAATTTTTACTGTATTTTATCAAGGAGAGCATGGGTTAACATCATGAAGTCAGTGAAGCTACAGCAACACCAAAGTGGTGCAAATGAAAAGTGAGGTTGCTCTATGCACAGGGGCTCAAAGCAATTTGTCTTAGCCATCCCTTTATTATGTGATCTAAAAATTAGGTCAAATCCTGCAGCTATTATTTAGTCTTTATCAGATGTATGTTCCAGTGGGTTTAACCCTACTTTTGGTTACACAGGCTCAGATCTCATTCATTGCTTTAACAGGAATTTTGCCCTGTTCGGTTTTATCTGCTCAATGACATCAGGTCTGTTACAGAAAATTCACATTAAAACTTTAGATTCGGTTGCATTTTTCACAGCCAAAGGTAAAGCTGCCCAATCCTCTTTTTTCCTCCCTCCCTCAACAACAGCAAAATTTTTTAATCGGGCAGGAAAACTGTATCAAAACATATTAGTGACTTCTAAGGCTCCTCATAGGATTTGCCTAAGATAAATCAGAAACGTGCGAGTAAATAGGAAATGTGTTTTAGCACTTTCCTAGGCAAATATCTCAGAAAATTTATTCTATCTTTCCAGCTCCACCAAGATACATACATTAGGTGTCACTACTTTGCTGGTTTCTGATACATCTAAAATGGCAAAGTGAAAATTAATCTCATCAAATCTGCTGGTTTAAGAGGATGAAATTCTCAGCTCTACTCTCACGGGGAGACCAATGCCCCAGGACAATGAATTCCATGAAACAGGAAAAAGATGCTTTTGCAGAAACAGCCTGCAGAAAGGAGTCATTTCCCAGCATACTCATGATCCAGGAGTGCAACAGTGATTTGCTGTTAAATGCCCTGAACACTAAAGGAAGCTGGAATGCTGTCTTTAAAGCCAGACTCTTTTCCTGTCTATATTGCCAGCATGGGCATCCTTTGAAAACCAGCAACATCTTTAGTCCATATTTATAGATCACTTCTTTCCTGAATAAGTGAAGCCCTTGGTCAAAGCAATGTTGCAATTGATTTTCACAGAGAACTTTCATTGACCAGGTTGTTATGTGCTTTCTGACACATGCCTGACCCTGTATTAAACAAACACAAGCTGCTTTTCCAGGATGCACATTTTTCACACTTTCAAATTACTTTTCAGTTAATTCTATTACACGCTCAGTGAACAGTGATGCAGGGTGCTATTTTTCTGTTTGTTTGTTTTAATGGAGTGCAGCTCCAGCCCTTGAGAGGACACAATCATTCCAGAATAAGACGTAAGGGCATAAGGGAGAAAAGACAGAAAGAAGATAAGGAGAAAAGGAGAAGGAAATGAACAGGGAGAAGGAGAAAGAAAAAGAGAGAGATGGGGGGAGAGAGAGAGAAAGAGGAGAAAAGCTTTTCCTAATGGGCTAGATATGACTAGTTATGCTACAGCTCTATCTGTCAAGATAAAATCACCAGGTT
This sequence comes from Cyanoderma ruficeps, assembly GCA_008694505.1. Classification (NCBI taxonomy): domain Eukaryota; kingdom Metazoa; phylum Chordata; class Aves; order Passeriformes; family Timaliidae; genus Cyanoderma; species Cyanoderma ruficeps. Next base: position 592,986 of record VZDJ01000084.1, on the reverse strand, counting down.
TGGGTATTAAAATAAATAATTCCACTTAAGCAGTTTACATGCTCCATTGGCCCGTCACCTTTCCTAAAGGTGTCAGTGCTCACTCTTGTGCCAATTAAAAGCAAGGACTGCAGCGGTGACAAATAAGCAGCTATAGCTACAGACTGATGTGGAGAGACGGACTCTTCCGTCCCAGTTAAGATTTGGACATCCTTGATTTCTTGGGTTAATAAATACTGCACAGAACCAACATTGTGTCCCAGCCTCACAGCACACTGTGTAACCATCAGCTTAATAAGCTGTGTTGAAAGTTTATTATGACACAGCTATTATATTGCCAGTGCAGATTCAGGTTTAAAGAAGTCAAGGTTGTAAATACAGAGGAGTGCTGGTGTAACTCAGAGTTCAAAACACTGAGTTTAAAACAGTGGTCTCACAGACCAAATGGCATCAGAAGGGCATATTCCCCACATCACCTTCCTGAGTTCCCAATAAAATAGGTCCGAGTTACCCAACAACTTCACAGAAATCTGCACATGGACAATTTTGCAGAGAATGTGCTTTTGCTGCTAGTTTAAAATCTGCAGATTGAAGGACTCATACTTCCATCCTTAATCCCAAGGAGTCTAAGTGACTTGCCTGTGTCACAGCTGTCCAAGAACCCCAAATTCAGGGACAAGAGGTTAAAAAAACTTCAGTAAAATACAAAGCCACATTTGAGTTACAGGCCTCTAAAACTCCCTGGTGTTTATTTAATTAGACTTTTCTGGGGGAAAAAAAAAAGCCACTGAGACTCTGGAAAAATCACTGAACTGATTGTTCCCCTCTTTCCAAAATAAAGTAAGAAAAATAAGCAAACTCTGTATTATGAGCACCTTCAATAGAAATGTGGACACCTGGGAAGAAATGTCAGTTGATGTAAAATAACTTGCATTGACACAATGATTATGTGTTATATAGAAATTAGGTGCACAGGTATGCCAGGACATAAAAATTACTTAAATATCAAGTAAAATATACTTAAGTATGTATAAAATACTTCCAAAGTGCGCTAATTTAATGGTCATCTGTCAAGGGCTACCTGGCAGGACACGAGAAGCTATGGAATGAGTTAACTGCAGAGTCATAATCTAAAAAAACCTGTTCAAACATTGCTAAGCCTCTCTGAAGTGCTGACTGCTTGGAAGAAAAAAAGAATTGAAATCACCCTCTTTTGTTTCAGTACAAAAAAGGAAAATCCTCAAAGTTTTGAAAAGCTTCCTGCCACGGGAAAGCAATATGCACACATGTAATGGTATTTCTGTTTTTGCAGGAAGACTATCTTGTACAATAATTTAAATTCCCCTTAGCTCTGGGGAAATTCTTCTCTGGGGGAAGGTCTATACTTAGAAGTAGAGGTCCCTATTTCCTATTTTACTTGGACTAAAAGCATTCAAAAATGGGTATTTAAATAGCACCTCTGAGATTTAAATCTGGATGTTTACACAGAAGGTACCTCCTCTTTGAGGATTTAATCAAGTAGTAGTTCCTCAAGAACAGAGGGAGAATCAAGCCCTTAATGGAGAGTTATAACGCCAGAGAGTCCTTCCTCTAATGCGTCTGTGAAAAGGTTTATTTGGCTGGAAGAATTCTCTTATCCCATTATAAATTGTTAGGCACAGTGCAGGAAATATAAGTATGCTGCAAATCCAGCTTCCAATGACCTTTTCTCACAAAATGTGTTTTTGCTGAGGTGAAAGCAGTGGAAGAAAGGCAATTCTAGATGATATATTTTGTTCCTATTATACAGAACAGTATTTCATCATGTGAAAGAGAAATAGGAGTCTCCTGTGTGATTACTCTATTACAAAGAAAAGCACCTCTTTGAAAATTAATGAACATTAAATATTTGTACAGTCAAATGAAGATCTGTTTTCAGGGAACTGGTTGCCCTGTGTTCTTGGGGTCTAAGCTGGGAATGGTTCCAAATAAATACTGAGGCTAGTAGCCATGAATAACAATGATGAAATACCAGGGTTGAGATGACCACTTTCAAACTCATATTACCAATATGATCACATGATATGCTAAACACACACTTTTTTCTTTGCTAAGGAACAGCAGCTCTATTATCTGACTGTTGTGATATATATTTTCAGGTTTACAGAAAAGAGCTGGGGTGTTCTGCTGTACACTAAGCTGAAAATAAGTCAGAAATGTAGCAAGCATTAGTAAATAAGGCTAATGATGTCCTGGGCTGTGTTAGAGAAAAAGTATTGACAACAGGTGAGGGATCTGATCTTGTCCCTCAATTCAGCCCTTGTGAGGTCACATCTGAAGCGCTGGGACCAGTTCTGGACTCCCCAGTACAAGAGATACATGAATATACTGGAGGCAGTCCAACAAAGGGTCACAAAGATGACAGCAGCATCTCTTCTATAAGAAAAAGCCAAGAGAACTGGGACTGTTCATCCTGGACAGGAGAAGGCTCAGAGGGATCCCATCCATGTGCATAAACATCAGATGGGAGAGTGAAACAAAGACACAGCTAGGCTCATTTCAGTGGAATCCAGTGATGGGACCAGAGGCACTGGAAAGAAGATGAAACACAGAAAGTTCACTCTGAACATCAGGCAATGCTTCCTCATTGGGAGAGCATTGGCATAGGCTACCTAGAGAGGTGGTGGGATCTCCTTTGTTGAAGATATTCAAAAGGAGTTTGGAGATGGTCATAGGTAATTGGCTCTATGTGGCCCTGCTTGAGCCAAGAGTTGGATCAGATGACCTCCAAAGTTGCTTCCCACACTCAGCCATTCTGTGGTTCTGTGAAAAGAACAGCTATCACCTCTTTCCGTAGCTTGCTTTGTTAATGTTCCTACTCATTAGCTTCAGGCACTTTTATTGGGACATAAAACTGCTGCACTCAATAAATACTGGTTTTGAGGAGAATGAGGTTTAGCTCTTAAGAAGATAAAAAAACTGAAATTCTTGTGAATATTTCTGAAGGCCTCAGTTTCCGTATGCATCGATAACTGCACAAAATACAGAGCCTAAGTGGCTGGAAACCAAACATGTCCCTGAAATGGCAGAGACTGCAGTTCTCCTCAGCTAAGCCAGCACCCCACAGCCAAGCACTCACATGCAATGCGGACGTAGGCCTTCCGGCTCTTGGTGGTGCCTGCGGAGCTCCAGGCAACGCACTGACACCAGTAATCCTCCGGCCCGAAGAGCTCCTCCACCTGCTGCCGGGAAATCTCGATGCTGACCTCACGGACAATCAGACCTGTCAGGGTGCAAGGAACACACACTGGTCAGCGTTGGGCTTACTGATGATAATGAGTTTAGTCACAGAAATCTGCTTGCAGGGTTGCTGGGAGACCTTCAGCTCTTTACAAATATCTACTCAGCAACACAGACTGTCATAAGGATGGGAAGGGAAAGAAACTCCCACTTTATCTGGATAATGAGAGATGTGGGTGACTGAAAAACTAATTGCTGATATTTTGACTATTATCACATACAGCAAGTATTTTAGACAAACTAAAGGAAGGAACAGCAACTCAGCTAATATAGATTGTACATCTCTAGGACAATTTACATCAAGGGACATTACAGACCAGTTTTATTCTGACATATCATAAAACCACATAATCATTCAATTTATACAACTTCCTTAGCCCTTTTGTACTTAATCCCTTTTTGCTAGACAGACACAGCACAGGGAGAAGTCCTGTTCACTGTGACACTGAGCTGCCTAGGAAAATGGATTTTAGGATGGCAGAAAATGTCCTGATACTTTGTAATGATGAGCACATGTGCTGCAGTATGGTTATTGCAAGCTGCAAGATGGGCACTACTACTGTCATATATGCTGCAGATAATGGGATATTTTTAAAGGGATTTCATAGCACAGTGAAACACAGTTCAGTGCCTGACAGTCTCTCTGGCCCAGCCCTCTATCACCCATCTCAGCACAACCCTCCCCCAAACCCACAGTTGCACCCACGAGGACAGTGACCCATTTGCCATCCTTCCAAGCAGACTGAGATTAGCCCACACTTCCCACACAGTGCTCTCTCTGGGGAAGCTGCTTTGCTTCTTCTAAGTGCAAGAAAATGTTGCGGTGTCTCAGACACCACTGTGAGGATCACCGGCAAAATGTGTAGATCCTCCAATGACAACCACTGTGTTTCACGCTGACACAACCCCCTTCTCTGCTTCAAAATGCACTCCATAACCAAAAGGCCCTTAATTACTGTGTGGGGGTGGGAGAAAATGTTTACACCTTTTCTCAGCATATTTGGTCTTTGCTGATGATGCCCAAATATTGACAAATTTCTAATGCATGTCTGCCTGTAGAGAACACCACTGCCATAGCAAAAATGCACCCTTGCAAACTGCCTTGAATATATAAATTCACATACAAATCTTTTGTGTAGTGAGATTGATTTTCTTTTTCTTTCCAAAATTGCCAGGAAACTGAATGGGATTATCCTTGGATCAGACCATGCACAGTTTGTCCCCATCACCAAACACCAAAGGGCAGGTCCTTCTGCTGAGCACAGACTTGAGCCTGTGGAGGCCAGCTAACCCTCAGCCTCCTGCCACACGGCTTACAAGGGGATATTCATAACGTGAATGTTCCCAATTGTACAGCATGGCGTGTTCCTCAAGCACTGGAAATCAGGCCAGCCCTTTGATTTGCCTCCAGCCTCACAGAGGCTCCATTCAGGAAGCCAACGATTAATTACTGTTTGCACACAGTTGTGCACTGTCACTGTGGCTGCATGCTGCCTGCATCCCAAACTTGGGCAACAACCTAGCAGCAGAAAGGAATTAAGGCATGTAACACCACAGACTTCTCTGATGGGAATGCCTTCTAATGAGATGCACTTTCCTGCTACAGACTATCACAGCCCATCTCCCTTTTTATTTCATTATCATTGACAACTTTAGCCATTGAATAACCAGGTTATTTGGGGGGAAATGCTTAATGTCCTCGAAATGAAATACTCAAAATATGGCAACAGCACTCTAAAGAATGGAAATCAAAGCAGTGCATGGGCATTTGATATGCAGTGAATACTGTGTTAGTGTTATAAACTTATTCTGTTTTGATGAGCTAATTTGGCTCCAAAAGGTGTCTGAGGGATAGCTTTGGTCCTGGTGAGAAGAGCATGAAGAGGGTGGTGAGGGAGCATGTACATTACATCTATAAAAATTGTTATATTTTCCCAGTGCAACTGCTGTTCGCCTAAAGATTACTTCAGTTCATTCCCACAGTTTTCATTGCACTAGCCCAGGGAGCTTTTGAAGGTTACAATATTATGTTTTTATAATAAGCCTGATTATGACAGAGCTTGATGAAGCGGTGAACTTTGTTACCCAAGGGCCAAAACAAGCATGCTCATAATGACCATACCAGTTAATAATGATTATGAAATACCCTTAACATTCAGGACACAAATGCCATTTTCTGATTGTCTGTGGATGATACAAAACAATACGACAAATAGCTGCTCCCTTTAAAGGCACCAGCAGAGCTTTTCATCTCTGACCTCCTGAGATGCTTTCTAATTCAAAATAACAAGCTACTCCTGGTTAAGCCTTTTGGGACAGTCGTGAAGTACTGACAGGTTTCATGTTATTCATAGTAATTTGGTCTTTAAGTAATATCAACAGTTGTGCCATGACCAAAGAGACGGACATCTTCTTTCCATAGTAAATAAATACTACTTGCTTCTGCTTTGCTTACAAGACGCATCATTGCGTCTTGATCTCCAAGGTGAATTCTTTTTCCTAGAGTTCAAAATGTATCAAACGAGTCGGTAGTTCCACAAGATCATATGGGATATAAGGATCCATGACCAGAATGCAGAGATTTGATTCCACCACTGCTTCCCAGCACAACCCACTGTGGCACCTTATTGCACAAACAGCCACAGTGATTTAGGAGAAAACCCTCACCAGCTGAAATGCACCCACCCTCAGGCCCTGGGGCAAGCACAAGGAGACACGTCTCCCTTGTTGTACCAACTTGCAACATTGCTCTTTTTCCTTCTGCTGGCACACTTCAACATCACCCCAAACAGAAAATCCCTTTCTAGGCCATATTGCAAAAGCTGCAATTTGCTGAGATATCTCAGATAGCAACTGCCTTGTTACCAGCTGACACACTGCTGTACATCAGATTTCACAGAGGAGCTGGCACACTCTGTCTGCCTTCATTCAGGAGTGTATTGCTTATCCGTCTCACATGGGCACCAAGTGCAGGAAAACCCTTGCATGATGACTTCAAACAGAGAACTTCATCTTATCTCTGTTGGACCTGTTTCTGCTTCTAAACCAAAGTACATTAGCTAGAATGAAGAAAGAAAGAAAAAAAAAAAGGGGGAAAAAGGAGAAAAAAGCTGAAAAACCCATGTCTCAGTATTTCCAGACAATGTGGTGTGCTGCACCTCTTATTCAGGCAACTGTTTATCAAATTGCTGAATTATGGGTGAGTGCACAATGTCTGAGAGCAAAATTAGAAGTTACTTTATAAAATCCTGTATTTTAAGTTACTTTATAAAATCCCGGGTCCCTGTATTTTGCCCAGATATACTTAAGACAAGACAAACTAAGAGATTAGCAATAATTTATGCACCATATAACCTACCTGGTACTGGCCGATTCTACTTTGTCCCTGTGCTAAGTAACAAAATGCCATCTCACCGAGAGTAAATCCTCTACCTTACCTTGTTCCTTAGAAATATATTGAATTTTTTAGTGTAGTTCTTCCTACAGCTAAGCTATATAGCCAGTGAAGATACACAGCATAATTGTGGGGGATTTTTGAACACTGGAGTAAGCTGCACATTTTCAGAATTACACAGTAATCACTTAGATGGCGGAACAATCCACAAAAAGTCAGGATCTTCCTATTTCAAGCAATGCAATAACAAACAGAGCTGAAGGGAAAATAACAGCAATGTGGGCAGCTAGAATACTTGACAGGTTCCTTCTATAAATCCACAAAGAGCTGACCAAGGGGATATCCCTGACCATATGATGACATGTTCAGCATATAAAGCTGAGAGAAGAATAAGGAAGATGTTCAGAGTGGTGGTATTTTTCCTGCCAAGTCACCTGTGATGGAGCCATGTTTTGTGGGAAGACCTGCCTGCCTACCAAGCATTGAATAAATTCTTTTTTTTGCTTTGCTTGTATTTACCTATTAAACTTCCTTTATCTCAACCCATGAGTTCCCTCACTTTTACCTGTGGGATTTTCAGCCCCATCCTACCAGGGGCATGAGGAGTGAGTGAGTGGCTGTGTGGGGCTCAGTCAGCAGCTGGACCTAAAGCATGACACGCAGTCTAAGATATTCTTTTGCCCTAGCAGCTTTCTGTCCAGTTCAGTATGGAGGATAGCAACAAAGAAGGCTCTTGACATTTGTCATTACTGGTCTGCAATTATATCCCAGTCCAGTAAATTAAGAAGTTGTCTGTAAGTCACAAATTTTGCCTACTTATTAGCACAGGTTATTCAATCATTCATTTCAATAAAATAAATGCATTTCTGGGACTAATACAACTTGGGCTCTAAAAGGGAGTAGGGAGGAACCAGAACTTTACTTTTTTCTGTATTTGCATGTTATGAGGGATTAATGAGCAGAGAAAGGCAGAGGGTGGAAGGAACCTTTCTCAGTCTGCCTACTGCTAATAAGCATAGGGAGAGGCATTAGCTCATGGTGTATATCAAAATCCAAGTTACTACCGCTCAGGGAACAAAAGGAAGTGTGAAGAGGGAATCATGCCTTATATGCATAGTCTTTTATTGTAACTGCATCCTAGGAACACAATCAAGCAAAGACACACTTCATATACACTGTCCCCAAGTGCTTAACTTAGCTGGCTATACAAACTCTGAGGTAAATTATCTGGTCTTCAGAGGCACAAATGTTATGTTTTTTAATGTATGCAAATATAATGCAATTGTGGATATTATGACAGATTATTGATAACTCCAATTATAACTCATGGGTTCCATATTGCATCCACTAAAGCAATTGGCAAATTTCCCAATGATTTTAAAAGAAGCAGATTTGCTGATCAGACTCATTTCTTTCTAGGGAAACAAAAATTTCACAAGGTTCCATGACCATATAAGACTGCACAAGACAATAAATGATCACCATCAACATCAGAAAACAGAAAATTATTATCAATTAATCAAATGTAATTATTCAGCCTGGAGTCAGTCTAGGTCACAGAGTTAATATCTACAGCTCACTGGGCATCATTCTACCAATAAACTGTTTTGATATATTTTGGCTGTCGTAACTGTTTGGCATTTGATATTAATACCCAAGATCTGTGAAAATAGTCCTCAGGACTTTTACAGAGCAATTTTGGTGAAAGTGCTACATTGGTATGTGTTTGAACCCTCTGGCAGAACAGTAAACAGGAACTATTTAGTCGCAAGACTAAACTGCACTTACAAACTCTAAGAAACTGCATGGATACTTTGTTTATTTTCTCTGTAAGTAGTTCAAACAGCTTCTGTGCTTTTGTGCTTTCATTTGCCCAAAAGGTATTTCATTAATTAGTAATCACATACGCCAAAGAACACATTTCTCATGGAGATGGAACTTTATGACCTACTGGTCTGGAAAAAGCCATTGCAGTAATACCTGCATATAGATGGCAGGTCTATCGCAGCCACTGCCAATAACTATGGAAATACAGCCCATTTTCACAAAGGTAACTCACAACCCTTTACATACAATTTTGGAAAGTCAGTTCTCAGACCAGCCTCACAAACCTGATATTTTGTGCTGTTGGTTCTCTCCCTGCTTAGACAGGTTCCCCCGAGTGAACGGGACCCCAGATCTCCCTTCCCACTGCTTGGTGGGGATACAGAGGGCAGGGACAGTGTTTCTGACTGATGAAGAAGAGGCTTTAGGAAGCCAGCAGCAAAACAGCTCTGGGGTAGGGGCATTCCTCTGCACACCCATGAAACACATGCTGCTATAGAATCAAGTTATATTTCTCATATTCCTCATCTGTTGTAAGATTTCAAAAAAACCTTACTGAAAAACCACTTAAAACAGTAGCATCATTTTTGCCTCATGAAAGTGGCCAAGACCATAAGTCAAAGTGGTATGACTGTAAACACATTTAGTAAAAGTGAAACAGATTCATTTCTTTTTATTTAGTTCTTTGTCCTTTTATCCTTAATGCCAAAATATAAGCAACCAAAGCCAAGAATTATGAACTTTTTACTTATGGATAGTCTGGAATGAGATGTCCAATTTATTTAATTGCTCATCACTGGTGCTATATACGACCTGTGTCTGTTTGCTTTACTCGGTGAAGTAAATTTTTTACAAAGGTAAAAAAAATCAGCGCTATGCAGGAATTTAAATTTATTTACCCTCTTGCAGAGATGGATTCCTCACAGTCAGAGACTTATTCCACTCGAATATATCAGAGTACTTAAGCTATAGAATTCAATGTTTAAAATGAATAAATAGGCTATGCACAAGAAGAACGGCTTCAAATATTAAAGTTCTTGCTGAGAAAAATGTATTCTGTGCACCATAATGGGACTGAGATGATTGCAGAATGGCACACTTTGCCTATAGCTTATTTTCTATATAGAGTACCTGTAATCTTAACAAAAGACAGATAGACAGATAGATATCCAAAGATAGTTTAAAAGAGTAAACAGCTTTTACACCCAGTAATCCTTCACACCGTGACTGCTTACACCTGGTTTTGTCTCAAAATACTGCTTTTATGTAAATTGAGACTGGCTGGCAATATGAAATAACTGTGTGAAGATCACAAACATTTTCCCACAAATATTAGCTTAAATATTTAAATTAAAGGCTTCCAGCTATTTTTGGTCTCTTCATAACTTTCTCTTTAGGAAACAGATACATTCTGAACTCAAATTAACAGAGGCGAAGGCAACAGCTTAATAAAGTCAAGTTTGCTTTAAAACCCATGTCAAGTTTGCACTGGTTTGCATCACCTACCTATGTTATCTAATTACCACGTAATAGTATTGAGTAAAGCTAAAATCTCAGCTCCCCTAATACTTTTTAACTGACTGACTTACACAAAAATTCTAAAGGACTGTCTTGATGATTAAAATCAGAGAGATTTTAATTTGAACTGGAATTAAAGAACATTCATCCTGTTTAAGTTTTGTTTTCTTTCAGTGAAAACAAGGCGGTTTTGTTCTTTTCCCATTAACAACTGAAGGACCAAGTTGTGTAAGATGCAGGGGAGATTTCAAAACAGAGTTTTTGGGTGCTGGTAGAAAACAAACCATGTGCCCTGGTCCCTGGTGGGGATGGGCAGTACAGCCCGGTAGGTTTGTCCTCTTGAAGAAGGTAAAATAGCCCCTCTGCTATCTCCTCCCCGGGCCAATCTCAGCAGCTGATTGCTTTACATTACCCTTGAACTACTGCTGTTTAACACCTTAGAACAGCATTGGATTGCTTGTTCTCAGCCTATAAACCGTTCAGAGATAAACGAAAAACACCTCCCCCTTTGTTTCTTAATGAAGGCTATTTTCTGTTTGACAGCAGTTTTTGCAAATGTGTACAAATTGCTCCAAAATACATTGCTCTCTTCCACATACCACAATATGTGCCTACAGTTGCCACATTCTTTTTTCCTCTTTCCTGGAACAAAAGCAATAAGCTCCAGTATAGCAGGACTCCAAAGAAAACCTCCCTATAAATATATATTTAGATTTAACAATCGGCAACAACATTTCTGAACTCAGAGGCTGAAGTCTAGGAGGAGAAGCAAATGTGACTCAAACCGTCTTAACCCAAAAGCCATCCTGACACTAAGAAACCCCAGGTGGCAATCCCCAAACAATTCCTTGCCTGGCTGGTGCTACTTACAGGGAGTGGAAAGAAGACAGGTTGCCCGCAGAGAAAAGCAGGAGTATGAGCTCTTAGCAGCTCCAGCTCTTGGGTCATAGCCCAACCTTCCCTTCTTTTGACTGAGGAACATGTAGCTGAGAAAAGATGTTGGTTTAGTTTTTTTCAAGGGCCAGGAAAAAAAAAACATGCCAATGGTTCATGTTTTACTTAAAGTAGCAGTTGAGACTTCACAAAGAAGATCTGTGCACTTTTTATTTCTGGTTCAGAGGATTTACATGCTCTTTTTAATGATCTGGGCCTTCAGCAGTGGGTAATGCTTCCCAGTCCCCAGCTTAGTCCTCATGCAAAATTGAAGCACTTTTGAGGCATTTTAGAGCCTACAGATGAATCTCAATGTGCAGGCAAAAAGAAATAATGGTTGTTTAGCACTTCACAAGAAGAAGCAGAGGAAATTATGTAAAAACAAACAAAAAAAAAAGAAATCTATTGAACTTCAAACATCTGGGAAGCCAACCAAGAGCATCTGAATTTTGAACAGCATGTTTACATTCCCTTTGCATAGTGGATGGTGGGGGGGGCAGGGAAATGAACAATAAATGGGTTTGTGTGTAAATTTGTATATAAATATACATACATCAAGATGTTTATTTTACTGACTTACCAACTTATACATGTTACAGACATAGAACAAGTATCTGCACATGTACGTATGTACCACATCCGCTCTGCATGGTTTTGAGAAGCAGAGACAACACAAAAATGCCTTATTTCTGTGAACTTGATGCGATGACACAGTTCAGTGGCTGGTGCAGCTATTCTGCAAACAAGGACAGTCTCAATGTGACACAAGGGGTCACTCGGGAGCCTCCTCAGCAGTTGTTTTCCTATTTTTCAATCTTCAATGTGCAGGAACAGCAGGTTGGGGGAGAAGTTTAAGACCCCCATCATTTTCTGCCATTGTTCTGCATGCTGGGGATGGCATTTCACAGCTGACCCAGGTATCTTGAAAAAAAAAGAAGAAAACTAAAAAGAAAAGAAGAAAAAGGCTAGCAAGCTGCTTTCAAAGCAGCTTTGTCCACTGCGCTGTCAAGTGAAGTGACTTTCTCCAGACAGAGCTGAAGCTCTGGGAATTTACTCTCTGCTCCCCCACCCAGCACATTTTCAGGGTTGTGCCAGGGCAGCAGTCAAAACACCAGCTTCTGAACACCAGGAGGTTTTTCTTAGTTTGTAGTGAACAAAAGAATAGTGGCAGGAAGGCGTGCGAAAAGGCAGCCTGGTGGTCACAGAAGTCCTTTGGCGTGTACGTGTTTCTGGCTACAGCACAGTTCATGACACTCATCAGCTGGAGGGGGGCACCAGGGATGCAAGCATGTTCCTCTGCAGATACGTGTGACTTTGACATGAAAAAAGGGTCTTTTTAATTACATGAGTAAATGCCATCAAAGTACCCCTGTAAATCCAGATGCCTCCTTTTACTCTTTTTCTGCCAGGTACCCACCACTCTGGATTCCAGTACTGGTTTCCACCTTACTTTGCAAACCAAAAGCACTAAACCTAACCCCCAAAGCAAACCTGATCTACTTCTAGGCTTTGCTGTTCCTCAGGGCTGGCAGTCCTTACTCTTCTTCAGAGGAGGATGCAGCAACCAACCCAGGTGCAGCATCAGCACTCATTACAAAAACATAATTATACAAGTCACTGGGACCCCGAAAACTGCAATCGACCAACCAAGATCCTCTCTGAATCAAAACCTAGGAGCAAAAAATAGACGAGGCTGCAAGGGCCTAAAGATTTGTATTCAGGGAATAGAAGACACAGAAAAGTATGACAAAAGACTCACTTTCTACTTTTACAATCAAAGTATGAAGGGGATGAGAAGTTATGAGGAATTGTGAAAGGCCTCCCAACAAAACCTGAGGAGAAAGAGCTGTATGTAACCTTGCAGGCGAATGGCAGCTCTGCTGGTACTTACCACATCATGCTGCTCATTTCTGTACAAATTGGGAATGCATGGGAATGACAAAATGAATACAGGCAGTGAACCTGTAAAGGCAGCACAAAATTAGATCCTGTACGGGTCAGAGCTGTGTGTGACAGGCACCTCTCTCTCCCTTCAGCATTAGCAATGATTTGGCACCCTACCTGCACAGCAAGAAAAGGCTCGCTAAAATTGATATATGTGCAAAGCTTTGCTCCATACAAATGCCTTTCTTTTCTTTAAAAAAGAAAAATTAAAAGAGGAAAGGTTTTCTCCAATGTAGTTTCAAGGAATAGGAATTCTTCAGCCAATGATTTCTCTGCCTTAACGAGCTAATAGAGGAAAACAGAAAATACCACTCAGGTAATTGAGACATAAGCTTAGATAGACATCAAGGGAGTCTGAGAAACACTAAATGTTTAGTAGAGTCATTAAGACCCCAATGTCTCTAAAGAGTGTTAGACTACAGCCAGATGATCTGGCTGCATCAAACTATAATTTGTTCGCAGAGAAGAAAAAGTAAGGTATATTTTTGACCTTCCATTTCCCTGAGCATTTCCAGGTATTTTTGCAAAGAAACTACAGCTCTAGTAGTCCTACCCATTCTCATATCTAATTAACTGAAAAAACTACACTTTCAGGATTCAAGTGTTCCTGTCAGGGTGCTACTGACAGCAGCAACTTTTGTTTGACAGCGCATAAGACCTTGGCTCTGCTCTTTTTTTCCACCATGCTCTTCTTTTCTACCATTACTGTATCCAAAAACCAGCTGTTTTCCATTCAGGCAAGATGGAGGCTGAGCTTTGGGACTCACTTTCAAAGCAAGACCACATTTATGAGCCTTTCAGGCATGAGGCCACCCTTACTACAGGGGCTCCAGATCCCACACAAAGGGCTCAAAAGGAGCTGGGGGACATGGATAGAAATAGGAAGGATTGCTATTAAAAGTTGTGGCTAGTCTGAAGCTGTGGTGGGTGGACTGATGTCAGAAGACATCTTTTGGGGAATTAAAGGGATTATGAGTGTGTAACAAAGGGTTTAATGAAGGAAAAACTTGGAGGAGAGAAGATGGAGGCTGGAAATATTTGGGGGGGAGGGTGTCCATAAATGCTTCAGATGAATGCACTAGGTATCCATATTCCTCTTCTAATTATTTTAAATAACTTTATTTCCTGTCTCAGATTTGTTATTCTAGAAGCCCACAGGAAACCTCCAGGACAATTAGGTAAACAGCTGCAGATAGGAAGTTAATGCTGTAATAAGAAATGAATAAATATCCTAAAGCTTTCATCTTTTGGTCCCAAAGCACTTTGCAGAGGTAGATCAGAGACACTGAGTGATTTGCACAGATACATGGTGAATATACAGAAAATCTGGAATGGGCAAATGACCCTTCCCATGGGCTCATCATTACTCAGAGGAGGAACATGAGAGAGATTAACTTGCAGGAAGAGTAGCTCCCTCTGGGCCCCCTGTTAGCATGCCTGAGTACCCTGAAGGACAGAGCAAGTCTGAGAGAACCTGCCCCAGTCAGTTTAGCAACAGGCGGGCAGAGGGTTCATGATGTCCACTCCTGCTGCCTGCAAAGTTGGCTGGGCACAGACTGCCACAGGGAAAAAGGTGCTGGAATAAACAGCAGTAGCAGAAGGACAGGCAGGTCTCAATGGCTATGAACACAAAAAAAGATGTCTTAGTCTAAAAGCTGGAGCAGCCTTCCACAAAGGTTTAGAGGGACAAAACCCCCACATGTAAGAGTTTGGTTAAATTAGAAATTATTGCTATGTTTATGCACATATTGTAATTGAAACCTACACTCAGTTGAGTTTAACTCAAAACCCCTCAAGTCTTTTGCAGCTCTAAACAAGAAGAGAATCTCCCTGGGCTTAGGGAGACTCTCGGTATTGCCTATAAGATTTGCTTCCAGAAGCAAATACCTGGTCCAGTGGTCTTAATCTGTTTACAAAAGTTTATTTCCCTTCTTAAGGTATATCCTGACCTTAGCAATTTCTCCACTCATTTCAACAAAACCCCCCACTATTTTAAATGCATATCCTAGAAAATAGTGATTTTCTGCCTGTGTGTTTCTTCTGAAGCTTCCAAAAATGGCTTTTTTTCTATCCAAATATAGTAATCACTCAAGATAAAAGTGCAAACTTTGTCTACTTGAAAATATTGTCTGCAGCGGCTTTTGTTGGGTATTCCCTTGATCTGGCTGAAGGGAAACCATGTTCCCAGAAGCTGATTTTGAAGATGCCTGCCAGCAGAGAAAACTTCTCCTGTAGCAGTGATGGGCACTGGGCTCATGCTCCCCAGGAGAGCTGTCTGTCAGGCCACAGGGAGTGACATGCAGAAAGAAGACAGCCCAAGTTACAGCAAAAAATGTCTGCAACTTAAATTTCAAGTAGGAAGAAGCCCACGGGTTCCTTCATATGTTTTATGGAAGTAAAGAACCTGTATTTCTCCAGAGAGTTCCAGTTCTTTGGAGAAACAGAGTTATGTGCTTCTTTCTGCACCACCTGCAGCCTTTCAGACCATTCATGTTTCACTTGCAGCAACCTTCCAGAGACAGAACAGACTACAAATTATGGAAGAAAACAGAATATTGTAGTATCAATTCTAATCCACATCTCCAAACTATTAATAGGAGCATTTGGGAAGACATACTAAAGACACATTTTTAAATTTCCTTGAAACGAACTGGATTAGGGCAGAGTACTGAAAGAGCAGAGCTGAAAATTGGTAATATGTTGCTGAGAAATAATTATTTTGTATATGGGTGCTTGATGTCTGTAATGGATTTGATCAAATGATAAACGAAAAATAAAATGACTTCTGACAATGCTGGAATGAAAGCAATCCTTATTTATGATGTGCGGCTAGCCTTACTAACATAACCCCAAGGTATTCTACCCCAGAGAATCCAAATATTGCAGGCTAAGTCTAACTGCAGCATTCAGCATCACTTGTTGTATGTTCAGTGAGGTTAATAGGGACGCTGGCCACACTTGCCCAGAAAAACAGCTTTTTCCTTATCCTTTGGATTCTTCAAAAATAATACAGAGAATCAGGATGCATGTCAAGATGCAGAAAGAGATTAACTCAAAAAGATGTGCAGAGAAAGAAAATAGCTGTAAGGAAAGGAGGATCTAGGGGTAAAAGAAATGAGTAAAACATTCTTCCACATCTCTCCCTGAGCTCTGCTTACTTGGGGATTGTGGGCACTGGAATTTTCTATTTGGGCTGCCAAATTAAGTCCTTCAACTCTTATTCAAAGACATGCAATGCTAAGATATAATGTCTTTTGTTTTTTATAAAAAATACTAAGACAAATGAATGCAGCTTCTCAAAATGAGATGCTGTATGATCACTTTTGCTGTATAACCAGAAGTCCCAGCCTGAACAATGACTTTTGCCATGAGAGCAGTGCAGCCTTCCAATACGTGGTGTGACAAACACCATAATAAATGGCTTTCATGAGAAGTACACACAGAGAAGACAACGAAGCAACAGAGCATTTTGTACAGGAAATGATTTTCCTGCCTCTCTACATGGTGCCAGAAGAGCACAGTGACTGTGAAGGTTTTCCTTGGCTGCAGGATCTTGTAAGAGCTGTTTTAAAGGCGAAAGGGCAGATGTCAATCCTTGATCTTTCTGTTGAGAGGGTGATCTATTAAAGACTTGGCTAGCTGAGTATCTGCTCCTCGAAAGGTTGCCAAACGCATTGCTTAAGGTAACAAACTCCTATTTCCCGGATGAATGCTGACCCTACGTCAAAAAGCTCAGTTTCCTTTTGTTGAATCTGCAAGTCATCCAAAAATACTTTACTAATTGGGAAAGGTAATGGTGGGAGGTAAGCATCGGAATCTCAGTGGTCGCTATGTAAAGAAACTGAAAAAAAAAGTCAGGTTTCTCTCTGAATAGAAGTGCATATTTGTCCACTCCAAGTGCAGTTTGATAAACTCTCTTAATCAGACGAAAAGAGGAGGTCATCAGCAAACTCCCCAAAACCTCCTCTCCCTATGCATCCCAGCAAAAGAAGATGGGCAGTGTAGGCAAACAATGATGCTGGGTGAATTGCCCAATATATCTATTTAATTAGCACTTAAAGAATCACAAATGTTTTCCCCTTGCTTGAAGGAGAGAGAAGAACTGGCATTGCAGAGGGCAAGAGGGGCTTTATAGAACATTTCACCTCGGTAGTCAAGGAGAAAATATTACAACGCATATCCAAACTGGAAAGCTCCAGATTTTTTTCTGCTTTTGTACATCACTGGGATGTTTGATATAGCAGCATTTAATCCTTCTGGGCAAATGAAAGGGGTGCAAATGAAAGACAGTGATTTTCTATACATTCACAGTTCTCCCACCATTGCAGAACTGGTGTGTGCGTGTCTTGGAAAATAGTTCCCCATAAAAGCACACATGTAAAATAAAATCATAGATTCACAAAACAGGCTGAGTTTGAAGGGGGCTTTAAGGTCATCTAGTACAAATGCCCTGCAATAAGCAGGGACATCTTCAACTGGATCAGGTTGGTCAGAGCCTCATCCAGCCCGGCCACAAAAGTTTCCAGGGATGGGGCATCCATCACCTCTCTGAGCAACCTGGTTCAGTGTTTCTCCATCCTCACTGTAAAAAAAATCTTTTGCCACAGTCAGTTTCAGAGGTACAGTAATTTGGAAAACGGGCACGAATTGCTCTAACAATTATTGATGCTATTGAACTTCCTGCCCTGTAACAATGGAATTTTCTTGCCCCCAAAAGCATCAGTTCTGCAGGGCTCCTTTTATTTTTGTTGCTGTTATCTTTTATGACAGTCAGCCATAAAATCAAATGTGCTCCCTCAAAAGAACTCTCATCTTTGTTTTTTAAAACCAGTGTTCTTATTCTTTTCAACATTAATGGGAAAATATTCCTGAGACATAAAGGCATAAAAAAGACAATGACCTGCCTTCTATTTCGCATACATAGGAAATGAAAGAGTCAAAGATGTGCACTAGACATTTCCAAAGCACTCATTTGACTTCTTTATGAAAACGGTTAGCTTTTTGCATAAAGAAGAAAAATTCCAGTGAGTCTGAGGATTTAATAACAGAATGTAATGATCTTCTGTGTAAAGCCTCAGGTTTCTCAGACTTGATCAGTGTAAAATATTTCACAAGGCTCTCTCTTCAGGCTAATTTAATTAAATAAAGTGGTACTAGAACACCCTGTCACTATTACAGTTCTCATCCTCTCCAACCAGAAGGCAACAACTCCCACAGAGTCCCCGTGAGTGTTCTTTACAGCAATGCTTTACCCACTGTTTAAAAATACCCCACAGTGCAAAGTATATATAACTATTACTTTTATTTTGTAGCTTCTCTCTTTCACAATGAAAAAAAAACAGAGAAAAATGATGCAAATAGTTATTTTTCTCTCTTAAAAATTAACCTTCTTAATGCACCAAACATTTCAATCTAACAGCTCTCTTCAATGTGAGATTGGCTGCACTCTAATTCCATCCGGTGTGCCATTGCCACTGCTGTGCTGTTGTCTTTGGTCTTCTCAATGACAGAAACAAATTTGCCTTATAAGAAGAGTTAATCATCTCTACATAGATTTCATTCCTGGGCACTGGCTCAAAGTCCATGAACACATAATCTTTTGCAAATCAAAACCTATTTCTCTCTTTCATGCATCATTTACAACCCCAGGATGATGTACTGCTAGCATCACACCTGTATTTTAGTTCGCTTTCTACCTGATTACTCGTCCTTTAGAAAGGAAAGCACAAGTGACCTTTACTCTTTTCCTCTCATATTTTATTGTCTGTTTGCCTTGTTTTTCTTTGCTTTGCTTATCTGTGTAAGAAATTGAAAGCCTGGTTCAAACCCAACAGCAGAATATCTCCTCAACACAGTCCTCTTTTAATAAGCAGGCAGAACAGACCCAGGAAGAGTGAAATACCAGGAAAGAAGAAAGCAGTTTTCAGTTGCTGGGATTACACAACTGACCCTGCAGAAACACTGTGTAAGTGAGATCCCTTTGAGCCCCAGGTTACCCATGGGAAGTCTAGACCTAATCTGGCTTGCGGGCAGTTTCTCTTGCCTCTCTAACCACAAGTCAGGAGGCAGCAGCAGCAGTGTAGGTTCGGACCTGGAGGGATCCTTACATCACCCTCTGAGCAGCTCAGTCATTACTTCTGTGCCCTAGGTTACAACTGCACTAGCTAGGCAAAAATAGCAAAAGAAACCAAAATAATCTCAAAAGTGATAGAGTCCAAAGGCTTTGCCAGCCTGTGTGATGCAAGCTGCCAAGCTGATGTCTTCTTCTTCGGGTGCCAGAATGAACCCTCACAGTCATCGTCTCCTGCAATTTTTTTCTGCAGCTTAATCTGCAGTGAATATATTTTCTGGAGCTTCCATTGCTTTAAAGAAAATATTATTTTACCACAACCTTAATTAAATTCTTTACCCATCTTTATATCACTTATGTGCTATGAGCCCTAAATTCCCAATCTGCCGACAGGAAGGTGCACAAACACTGCAGGCAACGACCAGGCTGACTGACAAATTTGGATTTTGATGACAGTTTCAGTTTAACAAGCTATTTGTACAACTAAATTTGTGGCTCTTGTGTTAATAATCTGATGTGCACCCTCTTCCCCCCACTGAACTCCAGCAGATGATATTAATTTTTAATTGATAATGGTTCTCATTTGCATATAATTGCTGTTGTTTATTATGCAAAATATTTGTCCTCTGAAATATTTTGATGCTCCTCTTTTAAAGATTTGCCTTTCATACTTGTAGAATGGAGCTTCCTTTATAGCATCACCAAGTTTTCTCACAATGAGATTTTTCAGAAAAAAGAATGAATATTTCACCTGCAGTGAAAAACTTTCATGTTTCTAAATGGTAATGTTCATGAAAACTTAAAAAATTAACCCAGTCATAACTGTCTTTCTGTTTGTCCACCTTCATTCCCTTGGGCTCCCATGGAATGAAAAATCCTGAAGATGAATTAAGCAACATGGATTTTTTTTTTAATGTTTCTCCTGAAGTCAACATGTGGAAAAGCCAGTTTTTAAAAATGAATACATAGGCCCCCAGTCTAATACAGGCTTCTTTTCTACAGCCTTTCTTCCTACACCAACCTTCTCTTTTTCAAGTGAGAATACCAAGAAAAGCTTCTGCTTTTGATCTCTGTGCAAATAAATGAGCTGAAACAAATAAAACCTGGTTCACAAGAGACTTCCAAGACATCTGGTGGAGTTATTTTTCTAAGTAATTAGATCAAGTGGTGGTGTAATTCCCAAATGGAAAGTACCTTCCCGCTTGGTATCCAGTTATTTCTCAGAGCCATCAAAACAGCAGTAAGTCCTGCTTCTCTCCTTGCATGTGTCTCAGACTCTATAGATTACCAGTCTTCCCAAACACTGCTTTATTACTCAAGTTTTTAAAAGTGCCCCCTCCCCCCCTCCTTTTTTTTTTTTGTGTTGTGAGGATCCTGTTTTACTTCCATGAATGTTGGTGGGATTTCTGCTATTGACTGAAGAAGGATGCTAAGATACTGTAGTTCTCCTTCTTACAGGCTCTACTCTCTGCAGGCAGAGAAGTGCAATGAATAACAGCCAGGTGCTTGCTCTGGATCAATAGCGCTCTAAAGTGTGCCCAGGTGTGCTTTCTCCTTCTTTCTCACTGAAAACTGATTAAATTCCTCTCTTTTTTTCTCACATCTCCCCAAGAAAATGTCGTTCTAGTAACAACCCAATTGCTCCTTGACACTTTGGGGAGAATGTGGTTCTTAATCTGTGACAACAACACAGTGCAACCACTGTGAATTTGTGACACTGGGGAAGTGAACTGGGAGTAGACCTGTCTGAAGAAAGGAATTTCATTTTGTTTGTGCATGGTTTTCCTCGGTTTCTGGTTTCAGATTTGGTCAGGGTGTTCTACACTCCTGTTCCACTAGCTGACCTGGATGCTGGCAGCACCCCTGTGCTATGACAGGAATGTTTTCTAATACTAGATATAGAATTCACAGCTGAAGTAAAGAGTAAAGAGGAGTAAAGAAAAGCAGCTGCCATATGAAGCAGCTGCTAGATTACAACAGTGGGCTTGATATTAATGGCGTCCATTCTCATCCCTTCACAACATAACACAAACTCACCGGAGGTTTCATCTACTCTCTCGTCCACCACATGGTCCTTCTGATGAACCCACTCACTGTTGCACTTAAAATAGATCTGTGTGGCTGGGCTTGCTTTGCAGTACAGATTCACAGGCTTGTTCTTCACAATGTAAGCCTCTTCGGGTTCAATGAGGAAGTGGGGCAATGGCTCTGGAGGATCAGATGGAAAAGTTTCTGGAAGCTCATGAAAAAAGTCATCATCTGTAAAGGAAAAATGAAAGAACCAAAATTCAGCTGGCAGACACTTTGCAAAACCTTCACAAGCATTTTAAAAAATGCATACTTTTTGAATAAAATGTTTTCTTAGGAACATTCCTAAACTGAGGTTTAGATGCACTGCTGCTTCCAGACTGGAAGAAACTGTTCTTTACATCCTGAGCATTCTTTCCTCTCTGTGATGTGACCAGGATGTGCACATTCACAGCCTGGGATCAGTCCTTTGTTACTATCATTGGCAATACCATCAATAAAGCTTTGTGTTAGTGCTTGGTAGAGTTGCCTGCAAAGCCATAAGGAGAAAAAATAGAAACTTTCAGAAGCTTCAAGGTCACATTTTCAATAGCGACTTATCACACTACGTAATCAGGTGTGTGCAATAGCTGCTACCAGCTGAGGCTGGTCCAAATAGGAAACAGTACCTTTCGTTTCACATGAGCAATTTGAAATCTGATGAGGGCAAAAGACTAAATGCAAGTCCAGTCTGCACCTTTTTGTTCATACTCTGAGTCTCCTGCTAAGACTGCTAATGAAGGTGCCAAGCTATGCTTTATTTACTCTGTCAGTAGTACACTGGTGTGTGCAGTCTTTGCTAGGGAGGGGAGCTGGGACTTGGGGTAGGGCAGCTGTGAAATGGTGACATTTTAGGCAAACATGGACACATGCTATTGACATAAGGAGCCTCAGCATCTCTCTGGTGCTGCTGGTAAAGAATTAAGTCAATGAAAGAAGTCTGGAGAAGGAGGAAAAGAATCCATTACGTGGTAGACAAGACTGAAAACACCAAACGTCACACTTCCCTTTCTCCCTCCCTCTTCACAAATCCTCTTTCACAGCTCCTTTGTGCAGAGGAAGTCTTCCACATCAGAAAGCAGCAAATTCAGTTATTCTCCCCATCTCCCTCCCCACCTGCCATCAGAGCACAGGAACATCCAAGAGGCACTGAGCAGAAAAGTGGTGGGGGGCACCAACTCCTGACAGACCCACCAGGGGCAAGCTGGCAGTTCTGAAGGGCTCATTCCATCTCCCATTTCTGCCTCGGACACAGCTGTCATTACATCTAGTGACAGACGCTGGTGCTGATCAATAAAACGCCACAGAACATCCAACTAAAAATACTGGCTGGCTATCTCCTCCCTGCCAGCCTTCATGAAGATGAAATGTCAGACAGCTTCCTCCCCAAACCTGAGATTTCCCTGTGCAGGCCGTGTCCAGAATTACAAGGGGCATGACTCTCCTTCCAGATACTGTTTTTTAGAAAGACAAGGAGCAACAGGGACAGATGAAGGAGAGAGGGGAAGAAGGTAATATGGTACCCATCCATGCAGCTGTATGAAGATAAACTGCATGTCTTTACCAGTGATGGGAATGCCATACAGAGCAAACCATTTTGTGAATCTCCTGAACTGTTTATGAAGAGAACATATGTTCATAATTTTTTTCTTTTTTATTTCCCACCCCCCCTTCATACTAATTTAAAAATACTCCTGTCCTTCTTGATGTCTCATTTTTTAAGGAGTATTAGGCCTGACTCACTACTGCATCACTCCCTGAGGGTTAATAGAAGTGAACAGGTTCAAAGATAGAAAAGAGGGCCAATAAATAAGGCCTGACATTCTTCTAGAAAAGGGAAAATCTGTGACACACTATAACACTTCCATTTCCATCTCCAATTAATAATTTCCAGATACTCAAATTAAATTTAATATTTTATCACTTTCCCATGCTTCCTTTTATTTCTGCAGTTTCTTTTTCACTCTGACCACACCAGCCTCCTTCTTCTGCAATCCTATTTCCTCTCCTCATTAGGTATTTCTTCTATTTCTTCCTTGCTCCATTTTACTCCCCATTTTTTTCGAGACAAGTTGCAGTAAGTTAATGGGAGTCCTCATTTGGTTTCATGACAATGAAACACATCTGAACTGAATCAAGACGCTTTTTGGCATTCCTCATCCCCTTCCATGCACAGGTCTCCTCTTCCCCTCTCCCACATGCTGCTCCATAGACATCCATGACACAGAAACATTAGAGATGAATCATTTCCCCTGAATTGCCACAGGACATATCTTTTTCTTCTGGTCATTTAATTGCAAATCAGCAAGCAAACAGATGGAAACTAACAAAGCACACATATGTTTTATAATTAAACAAGTATTGCTTCACTAATTTCTGGTGACTGAAAGAACAAATGTATTTATTTTCACCACTGAATTTCTGCACATTATCAAAGGCAATAATTACAATGCCTGACCAATTAAATGCACCTTATCAAAGATAACTAGAACGCCTAAAAGGAGGGATCAGCAAGCTCCAAAAAAGAAAAAAGCAGGTTTTCAAAATTATTTCTTTAATCAGCCTGGAAAACGGTTGTGGGTTTTGGCTTTTTCTCCTGAAGGTAATTGCTTATAAAGTTTAGAATTATTTATATGCATTCAAAGTACTGCCCAGTACATCACAATCTAGTCTCACATTTTGATTGTGGTGATAGCTGCTTTTGTCCACCAACCTGGCATCCCACAGTCAGGTACAAGCCTGTTTTCTTACTGCCTTCTTGCTGTGCTTCCTCCTTATGCTTCTTGAGCAATAATAAAGCTCAGCTTTATTTTTCCACACTCTTTCTCATTTCTATCAAGAGGCATCTGAACCACTCTTAAATGTTAGGGATATAGATGGAAACCATTCACAAACTGTCACACAAATAGTGCTCAAAGGCTGCCATATCCCTGGAAACTGGCATTTAAAACCGTCACTTTCAGAAAAAATTTAAGATAGTAGCTGAGAAAGATTTTTTTTGCTTTTTAAACCTGAGAATGCTCATTCAATCCCTGCCCTCAT
The DNA here is from genome assembly GCA_008694505.1 of Cyanoderma ruficeps. Lineage (NCBI taxonomy): Eukaryota > Metazoa > Chordata > Aves > Passeriformes > Timaliidae > Cyanoderma > Cyanoderma ruficeps. The sequence goes on along the minus strand of VZDJ01000084.1, from coordinate 568,936 downwards.
GCTGCTGCTGTTAATAGCAACAATGGTGGTTTTTAATAGAGCAGTTTCTCAAGAGGAACATATAGAATATCACCATGACTGGGTTTGACAGAAAAAATAGCAAACCTGGTGCAAAGCTAGTCTGCCTCCATTACCACTGAGGGACCCCTGCTCCTGCTTTTCACTGCTGAAAGGTAACAGGTGGCTTAATCAACCTGTGTGAACCACAGTGTGAAGTCGCTTGGTGCTTCCTGCATTCCCCAAAGAGATGGGGTTGGGTGCTGCAGGGCGGCAAAGCACCCCTCCCCTCGCACCCAGGCACATCAGCTGAAATGGCAGGATGGTGGTTTAGAGGCAGAGAGGATGTGCAGCCCCAGTCCCTCTGTGACAGGCTGTGACACTTGCTTCTCAGGGAAGAAGGAAGAGGAGGAAGGAAGGAAGAACCTTTTGAGGAGGAAGAACCTTAAATCCCCCCTGATGGCTTGCACATCACACGAGGCACAGCTCTGTCACAGCTTAGGACTGTCAGCCAATCCAGCTGCTGATCTGGGACAGGGTTTTGAACCATCCACCTTAACACACATCTTGGACCCAAGTCCTGCAGTTCATTTTCTGAATTACAGCAATATGCTGTTGTGCTTTCATTGTAAATGCTCACAGCAACATGCAAGCACGATTAAAATGTTAGTGTAATTGTATAGCAAAATATTCTTAAAAATCCAACACAGAAAACATCAATATAGGACATTTGACTGTGCTGGGATTTTTTGCAGGTCTCTAGGGAACAAGACCCGGTAACACCAAAGCAATCTAATGAATCTGTGTTTTCATGAGGACAGTTTCCAACAACTAAATGAACACTTCCATCAGTTTCTCCTGACCAGTTCTACTTAAAAACAGGTCATTCCTCTCTCCATACAAAAATCAAACTCCAATTTAGATTTTTCAGGGATGATTTTGTTATCACATGGCCTGTTTCTATAATTTGGATGGGGGTTGCCCCTCATGGTGTGCTCCATTGCTGTATGAGTGGATAAATCTTGCCTGTGACTTTGATCTGCATCTCCCTGACGGTTATCGCCAGTTATTTAAAATGCTCATCTCTCCATGCTGCAACAAAGCAACAAAGTTTATAACTCTCTTATTTAACTCTCTTAAGTAGTTAGACATTTCTTTTCTTTTGTCTGGAGGAAAAAAGCTAATTAAACCATTTGGGAGTGATCTGGAAGCATAGATACAAACACTAAAAATTCACATACTCGATTTCCAATTATTATGCCAATGTCATGTGCAGCAAGCTCCCCTCACAACCTTGATCAAACGCAAACACAAGACACACATTGTTCTCCCCTGTTGTAACAAATCCCCGTCTGTGCTCAGTAACTTTGAGCTGCAAGTTTACTTCTGCAGTATGTCACATTCATCTTTATTTCCACATAATAAAGTGTACAGCCCATCTGTTGTTATTGACTGATTTATATTAGCAAGACAAAAGACCTGATTAATGGTACTGCTAAACTGGTTCCAGTCATGCAATTCATTCATATTAAGAAAATAAATTTTTAAAAGCCACTTTAATCCATAAACTTCATTTGGAATTTTTATTTTTAGTTGCTGGCCCAAATACAGATACATTTTTTTATTTGCCTTCTGTAGTATCTGACAACTATGTTTTTTGAAAGCAAAGTCAAATGCAAATCTATGAGAACAGGGGAAATGCCACTGAAATCAACATCGATACAATCTGGCATGGGCTGTCACATATAGGAATTTTAGCTTAATTTTAGTTCAGCTTTCTTTAAAGGTAAAACAAATCTTTGCCTAAGTCAGGAACCTTTGATGCTAGAAAAGGTCTTTATTCTTTTCATGCATTTGCCTGTAAAACTGTACATATTATAGCTCTCCATGCATAACACGTGAAAAGAGAGATTTAATGGTATATTTCCCCTTTTATGGATTAGTATCCCTGCTCTAATCTGTGGCAGGAAAATATTGTGCTCCATACACCAATCTATTCATCTCTAGATCACTAGTTTTATTACTATATACGAAGCTTTAATTCTCATCAGCCCAGCATATAACTCAGTATATATCTGAACTGCGAGACTTGAACTATTATTGCTTAGATGATAATATATTGGACCATTATCTCTTCATGCGAGACCTGAAGCAAATTCTTCTCAAATGGAATTTACTTCAGAATGATTCAAGAGCAATTTAAAATGAATGGCTGCGAAGTTAATTCTATTTGCATTTGGATGCCCATCACTCGCCAAGATCATTCCCCGAGTGTTGCAAGAAAGGCAGCTGGAGTTCACTGTATGGATGGGATTTCTGTTCAGGTTTTAATGTTATGATTAAAAAGCTTTCTAGAGCAACAAATACTGTTTACTGTGAAATTAACAGCAGGTGCTAGCTCAGCCAGACAGCTTATCAGGATGGAGGAAAGGGTTTGGATTACAGTGCACACTCTTCCAGGAAAGGAAAATTGCTCAGCTGGAAGTCCTTTAGTCGCAGGGTTTTCTATCCTCCTAAGAAGGGCATGTAGTGCCACCAAATGGGAAACAAAAAATACTGTATGCCATAGAGCCTGCCTCCACCTTAGAGGCCCATAACACCATGGACCTATGAATCCAACAGTAGTCCAAGATGAACAAAAATTGGGAGAAAACAGGACTTCTTCTAAAAATCACTTTTGAGCAGTTTCCATACCAAAAGGCCCTCTTAGCCCTGCCTCAGCTTTGGAGACCACACAGGAACAGAGAATGAGCACAGCAAAGTTCACAGTCTGTGCCCTGAAAAAGAAAGCACGTTTTCCTGCCTTGGCCTGGGGAGGAGGAGAGTGGCTTTCTCAGAACTTACCCTCTGTCAGCCCTACCTCTGGCTGATTGCAAAGTGAGCATGCAATAAGGCAATCACTCCTTATTCTTCAGCACCTCAAAGGGGAAGGTATCCCTAAATAGCCAAGGAAGACTGCAATTTTGCAACAGCAAAATATATTTGGCCAACCTCGGAGGCTGGCATCTGCTTGCTTGCAGCTGAATTCACTGGCAGGCCTTTATGTGCCTAAAGATGAGGCTTGGTTTTGTGGCAGCCCACAAACCAGGTCCTTCCTGAACTTTGCTGGACCCTTCTGGGAGCACGGTCAAGGGAATTTCTGACTCAGATTTACTGAGCACCCACAAAATTAAATGCTCTTTTCATCAGGGAAGGCAGAGTGCAGGCATAGTCTGGGAAAAGAGACAGAGAAATCAATAGGGCATGCAATGCTCATCTTTTTTGGGTGACTTCAGTCCAGAAACAGAATAACTAAAGACCACAAAGAGCAATGAACTTTCCCTGCACCTGCAGCAGCTCAGTGAAGACTCTCCTAGCACATCTCAGCTTAACAACAACATCCACAGGAGGTCAAACCCAAGCTTTGCTTGCACTTAACAAAGAACATATGAACTGAGTGGCTACATATGCGTCAGAAGGCTGCTGGGCAAAAGCCTCCCTCTCAGACACAGGAACATCAAAGAAAAGCCACCCTCTCAAATGCAGGAACATCAAAGAAAAGCCAAACACATCCTTTCCTGTCCTTCTGTACCCCTAGAAAAAAAAGGAACTTTCACTGCAGCACAAGAATCAATACTTGATCCATGGTCAGCCACAAGCACCAACCTGAAGCCCTTTCAAAAACCCAAACAATAGGCATCTCAGACATGTGAAATACTGGATTATTGGCCCACCTAAAGAGTCCAGGAAGGAGGTTTCTATTATTTGTATTTAACAAGCACAATTACTGTGTTAGATATGGCTTATTTATTTAGGATGGTCGGTATAACATAGACTATCTATATAGACCATGCTCAATAAATAAGCCAGTAATACAGTAATCGTGCTTGTTATTCCCACCATACTCCAACTAACCTTTCTCAGAAAGCTGTGACTAGCTGAAGGGGAGAAGGAGACACCATGGTTTCCCTTTTAACAGCAGTGCACAGTCTGCCATTACACTGGGGGACTGTTGAGGGTTGGAGCTGCAGCTCAAAAGCAGGGAGCTTTCACAGTCAAAAAAAGCAACCAACTGAGTGGCTGCTGGTGCTCCCCCCGGCAGCCCTATGTAGAGTGGAGCTCTTTCCTCTTGCACATTTCTCTCTGTGCTCCTATTCCATGTGAATGCTGCATGCCTGGATATAAAGCCAAGGGCAGAGGAAGATGAAAGAATAAATGGTTATCACTCAGCCACAGACAATGTGAACACTGTGCGACCATGTTGCCTACAGGAATCAGTGTGTTCTCCATCTCCCCTGCTCTGATCGTGTCATCTCCTTCTCTCAGGCCAGTGCTTGGAGGACATCTTGCCCGGCTTCCCCTGGTAAACTGCCCTGCTGTTACTCAACAGCTAATTCCAGCGGAGTCAAACACAATTTGCACGAGAGTAAGGAAAAGGAGAATCACATCTAGATGAAGAAACCACTGTACCACCTTTTTATAAAGAGTTTTGCGAGTTGTATCTTACTGTTGGGGAAAAAGGCACCTTCCCCCCGTTTGTTTAATTCATAAATATAATTAAAGTTTCCTTTTCTCTTGAAACTTTGACATCAACCAGATGAGAGGAAAATTGAAAACAAAGCTCTCAGTGCTCTGTAACAGAGGGAAATTTTTTATACATCCACTGCTAATTCAAAACCTGCATGAACATATGTAGACATGACATTTTAGGTTCTGTATCCAGAATATTTCCATTGCCCTGAGACAAACTCTGTCCAGCTGACAACTACCAGCTGCTGCCTAAACATGCCAGAGATGGTGGAGGTACTCATTAGCATTGGACTCAGCACAGGAAAATGCCAGAAGATGGTATGATTTCATGCAAAGCAATTGAAAATACTTTCTGTCGCATATGAAGAGCACCAAGCTGTTCTTTGAGCAACAAGGTTTATGAAACTTGTCAATATAGGAAACTCAATGCAGTAATCTGCAACCACTACTTCCTATGAGTCTGCCTAACCATGTGAATAGATAAAAAAGGCTGGAGGCAAGTCATCAGGGGGTGAGGCTGACTTATGAGTGTTGAGAGCATGCTATGTGAAGTGAAGAGGTAAAGGCCCTGTTTCTTTGCTGCCCTGCCCTGAGTACCAGCAGTCACATCCCTCTTTGCAAAATATTAATTACTCCTGATGGAAACTCGTTGTGTCTGTACAGAGCTACCGGATAAGGCTGGCTCAGTTACTGTGCCACAGCTCTCAAAAGCACAGCACTTGAAAATAAAATGCATGACAAACAGCAGATGACATCAGTGACATTTCATGGTGATTATCCTGTGGAAGTTTCCGCCCTCTTTCCACTTCCAGGGTTGTGAAGCATTGGAACAGGCTGCTCAGGGAAGTGGTTGAGTCACCACCCCTGGAGATACTTAAAAGACATATAGATGTAGCACTTAGTGAAATGGCTTAATGGTGGACTTGGCAGTGCTGGATTAACAACTGGGCTGTCTGATCTTAGAGGTCTTTCTGACCTAAACTATTCCATGAATGCATGATTTGTTTAAAACTAATAAAATATTCATGCTTGGGGAAAAAAAAAAAAAGTGGGTTACAAACTATCTCCAAATCTTTCTCTCTTTACTCTGCCATACAACAAACTCAGAGAGTAACATGCAAATGCTACTTTGCCAAGCACTCACACTGTATTGTAACTGTGAGCTACAGGCATTTAATTGGAAAATTAACACAGCTCCTGTTAGATGTGGTTGTGCTGGTAGAGTTCAAGCCTATTAGTGCTAGTCGTGTCTTCTCTGATGCAGATACAACGTATGAACAGCAGAGAAACTTCAGTGTCAGCACACAAGATTTTGTGTCCTCCCTCTTAAGGATTTTTCATTTTGGATTCTAGATCGTGATGGGTCTGTGTGATGGCATGGTATCCCCTTCTAACCACCTGAAAAGCAAAGTCTAATTTGAAACACTTCTGCCCCAGCTGCCATTAGTGGTCATAATGGTTGACACAAGGTCAAAAATTATGAAACCTCTGAGGAGCATCATTTCCTCTTAAGTGTTAGGCTTCACTTCCCTTTGACACATTAGTCCTGAAGCAGCTCCAGGCTCTTGACCCCTTCTTTAACCCTGATAACTAATTAAAGATGGACAAGGCTTAGGCTAAAATACTTTTTGTTAAACCTATTCATTCTTAAGTCCCCTTCAGGCACTCTTTGTCACACAGGACAGAGCCTGCCATATTTACATGAACATGAAAGAAGGTGCCTGTTACAATAACACAAAAAAAATCTCCTTTTACAAGACCTGACAACCTTTGTGGTTAGATGGTAGAATCCATTTTACAGCACATAAAATATATTCTCAACACATACTGGAAACAAGTTTCCTGGGTATAGTCCAAAGCATACAATTCAGGAAAAAATCCAAGGATAATTGACTCTGCACACATTTTTAGAACTAGAAGTTCAGACTCAGGTCCTTTATCTGATAGCTATGTCAACAGTCTAAACATGCTGTCCCAAACATGATAACCAAATGAAAAATTGATCCCACCTTTTCTCACGCTCTTAAGGCTCTATCATGTACTGGAAACAAAGACGGAACTCAGGCCAGAGTCGTCAGCTGCAGGCAAATGGATTTTAGGGCCGATGGTAAATCATTTTACACAGCCCAAGTTTGTTTACTAGAGAGAAATCTGTGTGCAATGAATTTTTGGTGGCTATGGCACAATGAAAGGAGCTCCGTACTGCTACCTTGAGTGAGGATCTGTAACCCAGTGTGGCACTTTACAAATACTTTCTCTGTTTTTCATGTTGTTTATATTAATGATTAAGCTTGCTTCTTCCATCAGTATGTTAGAATTAAAATGTCAACCTTTTGTTTCTAGCAAGAATGGTTATTTTTGCCCTTACTTTTCTAATTATGAAAACTGCGGCAGAGCTTCACTCCCAGTTTTGTAACATTTTCAATGAAAGCATTTTTGTCTCATCAAAAAGCAATGATTGAACATCTCCTGAGTAATAAAACTGAGATCTAGTGGGATTTCATGGATCCTAATTCCATGAGCTATCTGTAGTGTATAGTTAATCTAGATAGCAGTGTCACTCCATCTCAGAAAAAACACAGGACACTTAACTATACCTAAAATAATAGCTCAGTTGCATGGCCACCTGGTTAAAGCATTGAGCTGAGACCCAGGAGATAGATATTCTTCCACAACCTTGGGGAAATCTAATCTGCCAGCTTCAGGGTCCCATCTGCAAAATGGATGTAGGAGCTTAATAGGTAGCACTCTCTGTTCACTACCTTCAAACTGAGCAAACAGCTCTGTGCTGAGATGCTTCCTTCAAAACTTCGCCCAAATGCATGCCACTATCATTTCTAAACAGCCAACAGTTGCAGAAAGGACCACAAACAAATCTATGTTTACAAAATGACCAGGGAACAAACTCTGCCTATGCTGGAGCTGATGTGAAGTTTGTCACTGCTCTCCCTTTGCATCAATGGAGCAGCCTGGCCTTGGGTGCTCTGAAGGGCTCTCTCCATGGGCTAGGGGAATCCTGCTGTCCTGAGACTAACATTAATCCTCATGAATATCTACATACTAACTCTTTTCATGGTTCTTAATTAAATTATTATTTGTCTGATGGTGGTTACTAATTTTATCCCCAGCAAATTCTTCAAGAATCATAAATTATTTTGTATGAGGCTGATTTATCCCAGCAGAAGTCCAAATTGAATTAGAAATCCATTAGCTGAATTCTAAGCAGGAGCTTCTGGGGAGAAAGGGAAAGTAAGTGGGGGAACTTGGTAATCTGAACATCAGATGTGGAAAAGGGGAAGAATCCTTAAAAGAAATAGAAAAATAAAAAAAAATGTAAATATCTTCTTAATGAATTAAACACCCAGGTATTTATAGAGCCAGATGGAAAAACACAGATTACTCCCTAGGATCAGAAATATGACTTCAACATTTATTTATTTATTTTGACTAGCAATCGGTTTTGAAAATACATGAGATTTTGCAAGCAGATGAAAAAACCTGTTCCACTGGAATATTATAGTTTCCATCATGAAAGTAGCAACAGATTGTGTGTACTATATATACTAATAAAACTAATAATGAGCTGCTCAGCCAAATCTTAATACAAAATAATCAAAGGAATTCCTCCCTCTGAGAGAAAATGAAAGCAAAAAAGGTTTATTTGCTTTAGAAACATACAGGATGATTTAATCAGCTGTCATCCTCCATTCAGAGCCTCCTTATTTGGGGACACACATGGACAGTGTATCTCGTTGAGCACGTGTTTATTTGCAGGTGAACATATCCTCTCCTCTTGCCACTCTACTCTCCCCATCAGTAGACACAGGAAAGGAAGGATGATGGAAGGTGCATGCTGCAAGATTGTTGGTATTAACACTGACCCTATCCTTTTCTGAAGTTGGAAACTGTGATGGACAAGGCCCACAGAGGGAAATTGCACTACAGTCCCTCTCATATGAGTTACAGAAGCAGTCTGCATCAACACACTTCTTTCACAAATTGGTTACAGACAGAAAATCTTCCCCTGAGTAATTTCATTCACACTCCTTCTAAAGTCCTGCTGATTCTTACTCACAAGCTCTCTAACAATTAAAAAAATAAAAATCTAAACATTCAAAGTGAAGCCTGAGACAGCAGTCTCCCGGCTTTGGTTTTGCCTTCAATTTAACCTTTAGCTCAAATGTCTGTGAACTATCACCCTTTCTAACATCAGGAGCACCCAGGATGTTCCAACAGAAGTTGTGACCAGAGAGCAAACGTGCAGTGCCAGTGGGACACTCTGACACGTGCCATCCGACTTCTAAATCCCAGCAGGTAGAACTCCAGTACCCACAAAGTGCATGGTCACCCTTCCCAGCCACCACCCTACCCTTTGCCTCCAAAGCTTTCCAAGTTCACTCCATGGACACTAACAAGAAACATGGGGGGGGGGGGCAAAAGAAAATGAAGTCTTCTGAATATTCAGTAATCAAAGTTATTACTGCAAATAATAGCTGAAGTAGAGAAACCCTCACAAACAGATGAGAACAGATCAGCACTGAAGTTTTATGGAAAGACAGAGTGAATGTTCAGAGACCAGCAGCTGAAGTTTAACCCCTGAACCTATGGATCACACACTGACTTGTTTCCCTCCCTTATCTGTTTGGTTCCTTGTCTGCCACATCCATTTTTAACATAAGGTTCCTGGAGGAACTGTTATCTTCTGATAACATAATGTTAACTGAAAATGCCACTGGAAGTGGGGCTTCAGATTCTGCAACAAAAAAGCCTTGCTACCAAGTTACATTGCATTTCTCACAAGTACTGTGAATTGCTCTGGACGAAATCAGAAGCACTCTACAACTCACACCACAGGTCAGATTATAACAGTATTGTGTTTCAGCAGCTGAAAGTACACAGCAGAAACAGGGAAAGGGCAGCTTGGAGTGTCTCTGGCTCAATGGACTCTAGCAGCAGGGATAAGAAACACAGAGACATCCACCTGTGTCTTGCAGATGCCACAGGAGATAACACTGCACAGCATGCAGGGCAAGAGCATTCAGCCAAACTGGCCCTTAGATCTGCATTGCCTGGATTGGGACACAGGGGCATTTATAGCTGTTGTTGACTCCCTTGTGTCTAAGGAAAGCAGTATCATTCAGTTATGGTGGGGATTATTCCAAGAAATTGCATTTGTCTGTATCTCAGTCTAGTCCAAAGACTGTAAATCTCAGGTCTCAATCCCTCAGCACAAGTAAGTGTGCTGTCAGAGCTAGAGCCTTGGCCTTAACAAGAAGCAAATAGATTCCTTTGGTTTTGATTTTTAAAATACAGATCTGCACTCAAAAAGACAGAGCAGTTAATGACTGAATCTAAAACATAAAGAAACACTGGAGAGGAATAACAGAAATGCAATTAAATTGGAGGCTTTGCTGGGCATGTTTTGTGTTGCCATATCATATTTATTTATTCAGCACTCCTCAGCAAGTCAGCTCAAAGCTAGGGAGCAATGAATCAGTGCTCTAATCTCCCTCCCCATCATCCCCAGCCTTTGTGAGGAAACTGATATCCAGCCCCAACTGAATCTGTCGAGTTCTAATCATAAACACCATCACTGCAGAAACACAGACCTAAGCTATCTGACTGATCGGAGCACAAGACTTACGTATTTCAATTCCACTTTAGTTTTCTCATTTCTTTCTTCATCCCTTTTCTTAGGTTTTCTGTCATGTCTTTTCTCCCCACATTTTTATCTTTCTTGCCTCTAGGTTCTTTATTTTTTTATTTTTTTTTTAAACCACATCCCTCCAATCCCTTTTTATTTTTTTTAAGTACAGCAAACATGACTGGACAGGAATCTCCTTATGTTGTTACAAATAGATAAAGACTAATAGCCAATAAGTGTAGATGGAATGACTGAGGATGGAAGCCTCACATAAGCTGATAACAAAACTAAATAGCTGTACCTACTTTTAAACTCACAGAATAATTAACAACACATCTAATTTATCCACATTCAAGCAAAATCCTCTTATCTGTGCCATAATAATAACATTCTACCATAAAGGAAGAGGTGATCCTGCTGTATTTTGGTGTCTAACCAGAGACAACAGTTTAAAGTAGTTCTCCATTTAGTTTAAACAAGTTTTTCTGCTCTTCATTTGGCAAAATTGGCTTGAATAGCACAAGTTCATTTTGTAGTTAGGTAGCCTGATCCAGTAGGTTACTAATTTGCGACCAGGAAACCACAGTAGTATTAAATCAAACGTATCTAAATACATAGTAGAAGGTCACATTCTGTGACTGCAAAACTAGGCTTGAGGCAAAAGGGATAGAAAACACATAAAATTACTTGTTAGCCATGGTAAGTGGAGGTTTTCACCAAAAAGGTCATTTGCAGTGGTTCCATTTTATTTTCCAAGCCACATTTCCTTTTAAGTGGCAAAATCACAGCACATAAGCAAATTAATATCTAAAATAAAACAGCAGCTGTGCATTTGGGTAGCAATTGTATGGAAGAAACCTCAGAAGCTTGTTAGTAATACTTAAAGCGAGGGGTGTGTTTTGGTTGGCTTCCCACTGTACTCAGTGCTGATGCCAAAACACATTATAGTGCAGCTGAAAACATGTATTGTATGAGCAAGACTGTCAGCACTTTGCTCACTCACATGCTCATACACACAGTTACACAGACACACAGCTGAAAACAGGTATTGTCTGAGCAAGACTGTCAGCATTTTGCCTTAGGAAGCTGGGCTGTAGCTTTCTATTAATGATAGAAATCTCTGTAAGCTGAGTTGCTTCTTTCCCAAGCCTACTTCTGCTGTAATCACTCCTGGGAAACATGTAGTAAGCTGTCACTCCACCGACACTAAAAAGAGCACAGCACTTCCCACCACTGTAAATTAACCTGAATTTGCCTCCCCCCTTCAAAAAAAATGCCCAACTGTTACATTAATCTCTGCCAATATGCTGAACTCATAGTGCTCTCTACCATTTACTCACAGCAGAGCCTGGTTTTTAAGTGGCTTGTTCTCTTCCAGGATCCTCCTTGTGATATAGGACCACTTATGCCCTATCCAGGTGACCAGAAACTCAAACAGATTGGAAGTCAACTGGGAAAAGACTCTTTAAACAAAAGCCAGGGAGCCAATGGGCCAAGGTACTGGGGACACACTCTAATGCTTCAGAAACAGCAAATTCCCAGCCTGTTTTTCCATCACCCCACACACATCAGCTTCTTTCAAGTTCTGAGGATCTCCAGCACAGGACCCCTCAAACCTGTGACCCTCAGGCTTGGAAAGCAGGAACCCTGTGCCATCCCCAACACGTCTGTGCTTGCTCCAATCATCACCACTGCCTGGCCCTGTGGACTGCAGAAACCTCCTGGCTTCATATTGCCCCAGCCTGCTACTCACAGGAGGAAAACTGCCCAAGAACTTGCTTATGTATGCAAAGGGTGCAGAAGGAGAGGGGACTGGGTAGCAGCAAGAGCAGAGAACAAGTTGCTGTACATGACAGTTCATTTCTGGATAGCTGAGGAGATTAATGCCTTCACCTGCTGCTCGTGCATTACTGTCCCCAGCCATACAGAGATGAAATGCTGTCATGTACAGCAACTTGCTCTTCACTGCTCAAGCGGAGAGAGCTCATGCAGAGACTGCTCTCCTGAACCCCAAACCACGGCAGAGAATCTTTAATTAAGGGAAGCATAAATATGAAGCATGCATTGTATTTAAATAATGTACTGTAAATGCTTCATCCCTGAACAACTGGAGGAAAAGTGTGAAAACTGATGATGCCATGAACAATCTTAGCATGGATCACAGGAGTCAGCTATGAAATAAGTCCTCTCTTTGTTAAATGAATACTATCAAAGAATATTGTTCAAGTCTTTCTTCATATTTGTCCCACCTTCCCTGGTTGTATTACTGCTCTTATGATTTGCCATTTTTAATATCTCCTACAAACCTGAAAACAACTGCTCCCCAGGCATGTTCTTTGAAATTTTCATTTGTAGCATGAAGTAAATATTAGAGAAATTGCTAGGCTGGTTGCTTCAACACCTCAAAATGAGGAGCTCTGCAAGCGCACAGTAAACTTGCTCACCTGGCAGAAAACTTATCTACTTCCTTGTCAGCAGTGGTTTCACGCATCTTGAAGACAATTTTTTTTCTTTTTTTCTTCTTTTCTTTACACCATGGAGACCCTGTCAGGCTGAGAACTGACTGAATCAGGAATCAAGCCCACCTTTCAGAAATCTCAGTCTAGTTTTCACTCTTCTAAATTAGGCCTAGTCATCACTTAGACAAACTTTACTGGGGATAGGGTTGTCATCTTGAGTTGAGATTTTTTCCATAGCCTAGGGAATTTAGAGTCAATTATTCCTTGAAAGCAGTTTGTCTAGCATTACTAGACTGCTTTGAAAGACCAAACCTTATGTGTGAAGCAATCTTACCCTTGGGCTCTCTGCTGAGGCCACAAATAGAGACCAATCTAGGTGCTGAGACTCATAATGAAAAGAGTTCATTAGAAATCCAGCAAGAGCACAAATTAAGGTCAAAACTCTCAGGTATCATTCAATGTCATAACAAGCAACATCAGACAAGAAAGAAACCAAAAAATAAACCATACTGCTGTCTGTACCTCTTCCAAACAGGTCTTTTCCAGTTGCTTGTTTTCACCTACATTCTTCAAGTCAGAATACACCTCAGACTGTAACTATGAACTTAATAAATGTCTGGCAACTAAGTTCATAAAACTACCTAAACATCTAGATCCCAGTGCATATATACTGATTTCCTCTACCAACAAACTACTGCAGGATACACAACATTTTGATTTGCACATCAGCATCATTGCAGCACCAATCAGCCCAGTACAGCTGGGATTCCAGCTGTTCCTGTAGCCAGAACAACTCACATTACACCTGAGAGCTTAGACATTTTGGGCGGGGTCCAAATATATATGGGCAGTATAGATATATTGACACACATATAGATAAAGAAATGTTTTTCTTTAGAAAAAAACCCTAAATGTTTCCCTCAAAAAACTTGCACTAAAATGGGCATTCTTGAGTTTGTATTTGTAAGTCTTGCAGCTGCTTCCACTAATGTCACGTGAAAACTATTGCCTTCATCAAGCTCAGCATTGATCCCATTATTTGGTACAATTTTCTCAAATTACTTACTTTTAGTCTTATTGTCTCATCAGCGATATTCACTCATTTCTCTGCTACAGGGCTCCCTTATCTTATTTCTGGGATGATTCAGGTTTCAACTGCTCAGATATATATAGCAGTAAGTCTTCTACACTCTGTAAATACCCCTGTTTAGGTACACTAACAATCCTACTGAAGCAATGCAGAAGGCAAAGCATTTTAATTCAGGAACACCCATATGGATCTTGTTATGTTGTGGACAAAGTAAATAAAACCCTTGTCGTTTGTTGTGGGTTTTGCCATATCTATGAACAGAATTTGCAGCATCTTATGTTACCTCTAGAGGGATAATGCAGGTTCAGCTATATCTTGGGACCCTTGAAGGCATAGGCCAAGAGATTTTATGCTTTTTAGGCCACTTCATTCACATACTCCTTTGCATAAAAACTCTAAGTACCACAACAGGGTAAATGTAAACTGAAGAAGCCATCAGATAGCTAACAGCTCTTCTGCCAAATCCATCTGCCTAAACTTGATCCTTGTTGGGAATAACACATCATTGTAATTATTATTGTATAGAATTCCTCCCCGTATTCAATTTTCTGACCACGATTCTCCACACAAGAAGTGACCCAATTGAATTAAAAAAAAAAAAAAAAGGAGAGAGAGGGAATATGAAAGCTGGAGAAAATTAGCATGCAATAAGCCATTTCTTCCTGTCAATTTTCTCGTCTCCTTTTATTAACAGATTTGTTTTTGAAGCAATTATACACGTGCAATCCATTTGTGGCATCTCTTTACTTGCCTCCTGACATAACCATTATTAGGGCTGTCACAGCTGATCGGCTGACAGCTAGAGAAAGGCAGTTCTGCAGTGTCCTGGTACTGCCAGTCAATACCAGCTGAATAATAACAACACAGCCTGTGAGCTGCCTATTATTTTTCTTTCCAGTGGTTGTGTTGAGAATGGTTCCTGCAGAATTTTGACAGAAGCAGGGAACAGTGAGGATGGTCTTCAGGAGCTCCCTGAATCACGTGCCAGCCATAGATGCTGCTATTTCACATGCCCTCACAGGCAGGTGCCCACCATGAGCGGTGCTGAGCTCTCATTAAAGCCTGACCATGGTGTGCTTCAGAAATGATTCAGGCAAATTCTCACAAATGTATGGTGCTGCCGGTCCTCCAGAGCAAGCTGTGTATGCCCCGGGGTTTGCAAAACTAAATGCAGCCCAGCTGCCTGGATGGATTTCCCCCCTGGTGAACAGGAAAAATTGGTGAAGCTGTCTATTAATATGAAGAACCTGTGAGAGCGGGGCCAGGAGTGCCAGCACTATTTTTTCAATCATACATCACTATGGAACATTTGATTACCATTGCTGTGAAGCACACTGTGTGCTGTGAAGCTGACTGTACCAATTTTGTCAGGAAATACGCAGGCATGCTGTATTACAGCTACCAACAGCTGTGTCCCAAGCTGCAATGACAACTCAATTCTCTGTGCAAGACAAGACAGTCATGTGGGAGCAAGACTGTGCACTCTATTGGCTTTCCCTATGCTCCCAACTTCCTAGTCTAGGACAACACGAGGCATGCTCCTGCCAGGTGTGGAAAGGAAGATTTACATCTCACATGGGAAATAAATCCAGCCCAATACAACATAATCCCAGTGGCAAAGTCCTGAGGGGAAGGGTGTGTGACAGATGTGTACACAGGGCTTAAAAGGTCAATCCCAGCTGTTCTACAGGCAACTTGAATAAGCACGGGCAAGCCATTCAGTCCCTATGATCATAGCAATAATCTTTATTCTTTCCACCCTTATTTTACCCTTTAATATTTTCAAGCCCTGAAGGGACAATTTCACTGGATTGGTGCTGCATCTAAAACAGATCCACCTTATCCTTAAACTCAAAGCCATTGCTACACATCTACAAGAGTTTTCTCAAAATCACATTTAGACACAGATGCAACAGATTTGCACTTCTGGTGGGAAGACTCATGACTTTCCACTGGTTATTCATTTGATCAAAGAACCATTTTTCTCTGAGACAATGCAAATAAACTGATTAATATGTGGGTTTATTTTAAAATGAACCCTTCAAGAAATTTGGCCTGTGGGTGTCAGACCATTTTTTTTTCACTGTTGAATAAAATGGATGTATTATGCTTCCCTTTGAGTTTAATCTGGGTCTACGACATAATTTGAATTGTATTTGCAGGCACTGAGCCACTTTAATCTTCACGGCTTGGATAATAAAAATGATGAAAATGTGACAGGTTTCTCTTCAGTACATTTTGTGCCAGTCCACCTGGGATCCTGGATATTTACCTTCCTTTGCAATCTGCAGTACTGGATCTTCAAAAGTGTTTGTACCAGTGGTACCCAAGATAAATACAAGCTGTAGTGTGTCTAGATACTAGCCAGAAATAGCCAGACTCACTGAAATAGCACATAGAAGCTGGGCATGTGGGAAGGGAGGAAACCTTTCAGCATTTTTCCAGTGATTTTTTTCAATTTCGAGCTTTTTTTTTTTTCTTTTCAGCACGAGCACATGATTGTACCATAGAGAATTTAATGTAGAATTGTCATATTACCAAATGCCCATAATTGTTCTGAAAGGGACAAAACTAATAATTTACTCACTGTTAGGTGGTGATTTTGGAAGTATTTGTCTCCCATTATTTACAACAGAACAGAGACTACAGCTAATTTCTGAAAAAGACAAATTCACTTAGAAAAAAATGAAGGAAATGGTAATGTAGAGGAAGGGCACCATAGCACAGCTCTGTCACTGCTTTCTTGACACCAAGGAAGGAAGTCAGAGGTCTGGAAAAAAGAAGAGCAGGCATTTACAGCTGTGAGGTGAGAGACCCTGGCAGAAGAAGGGAATACCACAGAGAGAGGGAATGTGGGTGCCCATCAGAACCTGTGTATTTCCAGGGTAAGTCTAGAGGCATGGGAATGCAACTTAATCACACAGCCACAGAAGAGAACTCCCCCTCAAGATGAGCTTAATTTAATCCAGGACCAGGAAGGTTAAATGTTTCACTTGTAATGATAGGGTTGTTAACCAAAGGTGGTGAGTGTTGAGCTTGTTTGGATAGTGAGCACTTCCCTACCTTGACAAGCAGGGACGTCTGAACTGAAATCTACATACTCTGCATTTATAAACCTTGATTAGGGATAATTGTACTGGTTTTCAATCCAAATGAGAGACATCTACATGTGCCATTGCCACTGTGCATTTTTAAAACAGCTTTTTCCTCCTGCATGTGGTATTTCATGAAAAATAACACAATTCCTATTCCAAAATATTGCTGCACAATATGGAGCACCCTTACTGACTTCCTCTGGTGTTCTCAAAGGGCTTATCTCCTACTCCTCCAGCAGAAAAAGGCCAACAATCCAACTCTTGGCTCCTGAAACCACTGCCTTGTACAAACTGATGAGCTATTCCAGTGTGTCAGAATAACCTGTCCTTCAGTCTTGCTGGGACTGAGGGATTTGGGCCAACACTCTGTGTGTACAGGCACATGAGACTGTATTTATGTACCCAGGCACACAATTAATCTTCCCAGTAGAAGGCAAATCTTCATGTCCTTTGCCTGTGCAATATTATGCAGATCTGGTACAATCAGTTGGGATTTCCAGTGAAACAGTCATTTCAAGAATAATAAACAGTGGGTTTGCAAATCCTGTTGTCGAAGGGGTCTGGGCTCAAGAATACACAACTTTCTCCTCACTCCAGGTGTCTCCGTGCTCCAAACTAAAGAGCAACTGGAGACTGCTAGCAATACATGTTGACCATGTGGTTGCATGAAAGGACAAAAGCCTGGAAAGTTAAAACATCACTTTTTGTCCTACACCTGCAGCACGAGCACTGTTTTAGTTCTGCCATTGCAGTGCAGTCTAGATAAACAGGAAGAGTCATTCTCTGCCTGGTTATCCATGAAGTTATGGCTGACCAAGACCAAAGGTCTTTCTGACGGGCAATGTATATCTCTACAGCATAGTCTCTGTGTAACAGCAGAGAATGAGATTCAATATATAATAAAGTTAGGCTTTTTGGAAAAGGAACCGCAGAATGAAGCAGGCAGAAGAAAAAATTATCCCAGCCATTTTCTGTGCTGGACAAATTGGTAGTCTATCAAGAATAAAGTCAAAACTTCAATAAATTATCCATGCCTGAAATTTCTCAATCAAACAATACCTCAGAAAGTATATAATACGAGCACTAAGCTACTTTTCTCATCAAAGAAAAAAGTACATGAAAGCATGAGTCTTTGAAACTAAGAAAAAGTGACTACCCGCTGTGCCTCCATACAAAAATACTTGAGTTTTTCTCCTGCCACTCAAAAAGTATTTTTGCTTATTATATTAATTTTATTCTAAGAGTTAGATTTTATCAAAATGTTAAGAGATGAAACACTAGTTTTTCGATGCAGCACATTAAATAGGCATTACCCTCACAGCCCCTCATTGCCTACAGCATTAGACAACATTTAGGAGAGGCTTGTTTCTAAGATCCTGCTATTCTTCCCTGTATTACTCAGTCTCTCTGTCTCTCTTGCTGTTACTTTGATGCAGTGAGGTATTGCTTTGGAATCAGGATGAATAAAGGGCCCTTGGCAGAACCTCGTCTGAGCCATATTAAAAATGCTCCTTCGTTCCTCAGTCTGCCAATAGCTGAGTTCCTCACCTGTCCCAAATCAATACTACTATATAGATTGTACAAACTTAGCTATCGATTGTGTGAGACTTCTATTTTACTGTGAAAAATTGAGCAGAGCTTAAGAATGATCACATTAAAAAAAGAGGAGTTAAAAACAAACAGATGACAAACCAAGCCTCTTGGGCTACAAACATTCCCTACATATTTTAATAAAATCTGTTGAATTCGTGTCTCTTACATCTCAGAACCTACATATGACTGAGCCACAAGTCAAAAGATAATTCAATATCAAGAATAAGCAGGAGTAAGCACAGGCTAGAGATGTTCACTGATTCTCAGGTCTAGTTATTTTTACACATGTTTATGAAACACGTTGAATATAAGTCAGCCTTTTTCTACTGAGGAAATTGCTAGACACTCTTTGGCTGAGATTTTTTTAGATGAAAAACAGGATGTGTTTGAGATAGTCAACAATTTCCCATCAGAGCCTCTGTCATCACTTGTAGCCACACAAACATCCCCCCCTGCATCCTCTCATGGTTGGATCCCAGGGACTCCAGTCAAGTGAGAGACACATCTGCAGGATTTTGATCTGAAACTTGCAGAACACTATTGACTTCATGCAAGAAAACAGCCTCAGTTAATGCTCTAAGTTCCATCATTTCCGTGCTATGATATTCCAAGACTAAGGAAAGGGACAAGTCTTCAGCTCTTTCAAGGGACACTTCGGTCACGAGCAGAGCAGCAAAACTTCTCCATAGCAGCTGAAGATCTTGTCCAAGAGGAGTATGGGTAAAACACATGCAATCTTGCCGCAGTAATGAGGAAAGAAATCACATGTTTTCAGGGTGAGAACAACATTTGTGAAGGAACTATGACAAGAAATCATTTCCACCTTTGTTCTGTGGCAAAACATCTGCTTGCTTACACATGTTATGACATAAAATGCATAAAATAAGCGTTGTAGAAAACATGCCTACCTTTGCACACACAGACACAAACATTTGTACTTTTGTTGGCAATTTTTTAGACACTTTTTTAATTGATCTATTTTCTGCCAATCTCTGCTTGCTATCTATTGAACAGAAGTATGCTACCTGTTACAGTTATATCCTGAATCCTGGAGCAGTCCAACCAAATAATCACATAAAACTTTCGCCACTTCGTGCCTGTTGTTTAGTGCTAATTTCTTTGTGCTTACTAAGAGAAATTGCTATTGACTGCTTTCATTAGGGAACTATTGACCCTTATCCGCTAGCACATCCTGGAGAAGAAATTCACTAAATGTGCCCATATTTCATTCTCTGAACACCAAGGTAGGAGAGTCATGCTGAAGGATACGGTTTATTTAATCCAAAATTAAAATTTTATAGGCTACATTACCTAAAGTAAATTGTTTAATACATTCAGTAGAACAGCTGCTTTCCAAGTATTTGGCTGCCATGTTTTTCAAAGCCTAAATTAAGCTAAACAATAGAACACTGTAGACTTCCAGATGAACTGTGCCATACCTACACTTAAGACGCAGAATTTAGATTCAGCAAAGCAGTGATTTTCAATGCATTCCTTTAAAGCAGCACAAGACCACAGTTTTTTGAGTTTGATTTTGATTTAGTAATAGCATTAACAATATATATTTTACATACTTAGGAACTCTACAGCAAAGAAAAGTCTAATGACTTAGCTACACTAACATTTGCCATTTGCCAGCAATAATACAGAAAACCGCCAGAGTATGGAGATCCAGTGCACCCTAAAGATTTTGGAAGCTGGAGCCAACATCAGTTCATTTACTCTTGCTTCCAAGACAAACAGATCTTGCCATTTCAGAACCATTTGGCTACAGTGAGACAATCCAGCCAGATTTCTCTGAGCACAATATTGTCCTACTTCTACACAGACCAACTTGGAACATGTGCTGTGTGGAAAGCACGTAAGGAAAAGCCCTGCCCAGGCCCATTATTTTATGGGACAAAAATGTGACTGAGAGACAACTCCAACCCCTGAAGGGCACTGATGGAAAGTAACAATTCTGGACTTTATATGATATTTCAGGCTCAATTTTGGCAAATACCGAATACCACTTCAGGACACAGTAACATTCATTGCCATAGAAACCACCAGGTTCATTTGCATCCCTACCATCAACAACCTCTGCAAAATCCCTTCAAGCCAATAATGAAGGGATACAACATCAAATTCACTAATAAATGCCAATGGCACATGACATCTGCTAAACTTTCAAAACAAAACCCAAATGTAACTTCCAGAACTGTGTCAAAGATTTATTTGTCATAATTCTGGCCATTTATCTGCTTTCTGCTCACTGATCTATCTCCCTGAACACAAGCCAGGGCAGAAGCCAAGAATGTCCACCCTAAGATGCTGAGCCACTTCCATCAGCTCTGATAAGTTAATTTATCCCTCTTTTAAACAAGTGTCAAAGTGAAGAGTAGGAGAACACTATGTGTGGAGTAGAAAGCCATGCCATAAAACCTGACAGGCATAGGAGGCATAGGAATTTATCACACCTTTAATGAACTTTTTTGGAATCTGTCTCCTACTACATCTATCCCCTTAAAAATTCTAATATTACCAAACATGCTAAGAGCTACAAATAATCAAGTCAGGTTTTTATTAATTCACTTGGAATCATGAAGTTCTTTTGTCAAAGTTACAGCAATCTGGAGCCACAAACCAGTCCATTTTCACACCACACTGATACAGGCATTGGTATAGAAAAATATGTACAGCAAAGCTATTTATGTGCCAGAAAATATGTGCAACAGAAATTTTGATGTGATCACCAGAGGCTCATGTCAGAAAATCAGTGAAATTTACCAGAAGCCTGATTATATACCTTATCCACAAATTAATCTCATTGAGATTTATTTCAGTATTCCAAACTTTTATACATGTGCCTGTGTGGTTTTATTATTGATATAATTATTGTTTATTACTACTGTTCTGATAGTGTTCAAATACTACAATTAAAACAAAGTCCAAACATGCTGTACAAACACATATTAAATCTCCGTGCACTGGCAAGCGCAGGGTCTAGAAAAACACAAAGGAAGATGAGAGAATAACAGAACAAAACAATGAAAAAACAGTGATTGCTGTCTCTTCTCCTTTCCAAACTTTTGTGCCATTTCCTTTGGCATGAAATCTTTGAAAGTTTAAGTACAACACTCCTCACAATAAAATAAACCACTGTCTTTCACTATGGCATAATTATTCTTAACTCTTTCTTGTCACTACCATTATTAAATGGCACAAAGCCTTCTGGGACAGTGAAAATGAGCATTAGTATCTCTGTACCAGTTCACTTGCATCATGATCTTTATTTTCCCAACATTCCTTACATAAAGGCCTGTAGCTCTACCTCCTCACTCCTGGAGTCAATAATGACCCCGTGCTGCAGGTTTGGACCTGCCCCAAACATCCCCAGCTAGAACCTACCATATCAACACCTTGCTCACACGATGGGGTATAATTTGGGAGGATTTAACCCCAAATTTGGGAGTTTTGGGGTGATTTGGGTAGGATTTCATCCCACTTTTGGGGGTTTTGGGGGTTTGGCTCAAATTTGGGAGTCCCAGGGGTTTGAAGGGTCCCAAATTTGGGGATCTTGGAGTTTTCTGGGGATGTTTTACCCCAAAATTTTGGGATCAAGTGGAGGCGTGAATCCCTAAGCTCCACATGGCTTGGGCATTGCAGAAGTAAGCAATAAGCTGACCAACTTACTAATTGCTTTCCCAAAACTCAACAAGACAAAACCACCATGTGAAGTTCAAATTCCCAAATGGCCAGGCAGCGGCCTGAAAAGTGCTGACTGAGCTAGCGGGGCTGTGTGACTGGATCAGGCTTTCTGAAAGGAGAGGGATGAATACAGGCCACGGCCATTTATTAAGCTGGTTCCATCCATTTATTGATCTGCCTCCTTCTCCTTGCAACCTTTCCTTGAAAAATGGCCATAATACGTTTTTACACTCACTGGACTGTGCCGGCAGGAGAGCAGTGAGGATTAAGCAATTAATGGTTATGTGTTTCTTTGAGACCCTTCTAGGAAAGCTACTAGTGGCAATCAGAAGAATGATTACTGGCGTGTTACTTGCAATACTGATTTGTAAAAACCCACATAGATTTAAACAGCCTAAGCAGAAGAGGTCCAGCTCTTGTGTAACTTCTGATAAGGGATTTGCAAGCTCCTGGAAACTGATTGAGAGAACCTTCACAGCGTACTCCACATTCACTGCTTTGTAAGATAAGACACCAAGAAAAAGGATTTATTTTCATTTTTTCAGACACGTTTTAAAAAAGCCTCACACTCTACATTTATGCATTTTCAAGGCTTGTCAAAAAGTTACATTTGCTTACACCAAAGTTTCTGCATTTTCTGCAAAATACACCGTCACTCTGGACATAACAATGCTACAAGGGCAAACAAGACAAAACAGCAGCAGATGTTGTTTCTGTGCCCCTCTGCAAGAATTCCTGCCAGCTTGCTTTTCCTCCTCAAAATCTGCAGAAAACTTTGGGGCTCTGATGTCACCTTGCCTGAACAGCTCTGGGCTTTTTATGCTGTCTGGTGTTATTATCAGCAATACAATAAACACAGCTACATCTTCATCTAATGCTATTCACTGCATGTACTTAGTGTCTGCCTGTATTATGCCATTATAAGTGGTGGTGGAAGAAAAGAGTAAGCAAGAGGAATAACAAACAGGATTTTCTTGGAATAATGTTTCTCAGCCTCAGACTGATAATGGGCTGCAGTCAAATATATTCCTGTCATCACTGGCACACAGAGCTGCCTAGCTTTGTCACATTTGTTTTACTAATTGAACAATCAATTATTAACGTAGATTAGTTTCACAGTCATAAACAGCACCAGATACAGACACCTGCTTAATATGAGAGAGTCTCTGGTCCAATTTATACTTCCTCAAGCAATAGCCCCTGGTTCCCATTAATGCTCCTCTCTTGTACTCTTTCAGCTCTTTGGACTTTGTCGCCAAAAAACCATGCACCTCCAAACCCAGGGTCTCTCGGTGGGTGCACACTGCAAACCACAGAGAGCCTGCCTGACAGATGAGAATGGCACACTCCTGAGCTTCACCAGTGATCACCATCAATTTGATTTTACACTCATTAATTATGCTGCAGCCACCAGCAAATCTTCCTGAATTTCCCTCCTGCAGTGGCAGCTCCTCTGCCTGTCCTGGGGGAGGACAAACCCTTGCTCCTTGGGAGCAGAGACCCTCCTGGCCCTGAGCTCCAGCCACCCAAGCAGGGTTGAAGGTCAAGCCTGGGGCAGTATTTGTGCCAAAGTGTAAAAGCTCACCTCAAAGTTGAGCCCACAGGCTGTGTACATGTAAGCAGGCACCAGCTCACACAGATAATGATTTTCAAAGCAAGATCTTTCTGTTATCAGGACACGCTTTCTGAAAGACAAACCCCACTTTTGAGTAACCTCACTGCAGTTTTGGTCCCACCTGAGATGTGTGTGAGCAGGCAGGCAGAAAGACAGGCATCCCTCCCAACCTGCCCCCAGGCACTTTCAGGGGTGCTACAAGAGAGGGAAATTCATTAGTGGGAAATGAAGGAAGGAGAGCTGGGTTGGGAAGAAGGTAAATCCAGAGCCAAGTTCTCCTGCAGAACTGCTGAAGGCCATAAACATGAAGAACACAAACCCTATGCTGGGTTTGATGTGTTTGAGGAGCTTGTCTTGGCAGTCTACATTGAATGCAGCCCTGGTGCACTACATGAACCCCGTTTCCAAACTTCTGAGCATCTCTCATAAAAATAGGGCTCAGATGCACAAAGTGTACAAAGACACTGAATGAGAAGGAAAAACCTTAGGAAGTGGGGCCCAGTCCAGCAATTTAATCGATTAAAGTACAGAACATCAGCCCAATGAAATAGCATTTTGTCTCACTTAGACTAGGCTTTAAAAGACTGAAAGAAGTTAATTACTGCTTTAAGCATTCAAGCACTCATGCCAAGAGAGCTCTCAAAAAACTGAAATAGTCTACTTCCTTACCTAGGTGAACATGCCTGGCTTCTCATCAGTGCAATCCAAATAAGTAACAGATGGTTAAATGCAGGGTCAGCAAAATTTGCAACAAGTTACAAATTCATTTCGCCTCATACTTCTACAAATTTGTACAGGAATTCTTCTCTCAAAGTAACCTCTAAAACTTTTGTTGTTGTTTTTCCCCTGGCACTTGTACGTATGATCCACTAAAGCTCAGAACGAGAAAAATAAAATCAACCATTTTTTCCTGCATCTTCAGAAAAATATTGATTGCCAAAATAGGTAAGATAGAGTATTATAGAAAAGTACACCGCTTTTATTTGAAAGCTAAGAGCAGTTGTCTATAATGCAGGGAAAATGAATTTTAACTGATTTAATGGCAAAAGCATCTAAAACCAATTACTTTCTGCTTCACTTTTCCAAACCCTGATTCCTACAGAGGAATTCAAGCATTCACCATGCTTAAGCAGCTTTTGGTAACATGATTAGCAACATTCCTGCTTTTTTCTAGCCATATATACTTTGGCCATGATTAAGTGTTCCAGAGTCTTAAATGATTAAAGAGACAAAAAGACAGACAGTGACAAGCAGGAAAAAAAGATAAAAAAATGGATTACTCTCCAAGAAACTGAAAACTCCTCTAGAGACCCTAGGCCTTCAAGTTCATTTAAACATTAACAAACTTTACATTTCAAATCATATCTAGGAGGACAAGCGATAGGATTACACAGCTAAATCTATAAGCATTGATTTTGTCTCAGTCACAGATGCACACTGTGCAGCATTGGAAAATCTGCTAAGATAAGGTTGTGACACACAGCCTGTAGCCTTGGTTTAGATAAAACTTTGCGTCTTCAAAAAAATCACACCCTCTCTCCCAAAAATATCCCCTCAAGTGCCACTTTGTCTGAAAAATTAAATGATTCTAGAAGCAGGTCCAGACCCTGCCAAACATAGGCATTTCATTTAGAGGTT
The DNA here is from genome assembly GCA_008694505.1 of Cyanoderma ruficeps. Taxonomy (NCBI): domain Eukaryota; kingdom Metazoa; phylum Chordata; class Aves; order Passeriformes; family Timaliidae; genus Cyanoderma; species Cyanoderma ruficeps. Next base: position 543,606 of record VZDJ01000084.1, on the reverse strand, counting down.
GCTAAACAACCTGTGTGAATCACTGTTGTCAGAAAACACGTATTTCAGTTGTTTGTAAAAATCACCACGTATCTCCATGCTTTAAAATCACCATATTGTTTTGTGCAAAACGAAAGATTTGTGCTGCTTATTTCAAAATAATCATGGTTACGTTTCCAGCTCAAGCAATCCTGTGAGTCATCAGTGCACCATTAGTTTTAAAGCAGCATGTTTATATAATTTAGGCTTTAGAAAATAGTATGTAGTTTCTCAAACAATGGAGTAATGCACTCAAACATACCATAACTTCATTTCATTCTCCATAACTATCTCACAAGAAAAGTCCTGAAGAGCCCTTGGTGAGAATGGTAAACATGGGAAGTGGACATGCTGCATTATTCCAAGTCAATTCCTTCCTGCAGGTCTCTGTGAGCTCCTTCAGCATAACCAAGAATTGCCATAGGCGCTGTAATAAGGGAGCAGAGCAGGGAAGATGCTTCCCCAAAGATTTACGGCTGCAAACTTGGAACTCATTCTGAAAATCTCCAAAGGTGTCTGGCAGACAACTCTAATTTAAACAAGTCCTGTTTTGATTTGAAGATTTGAAGTGCAAAGTCAAAGGCAGTGAGATGTAACTCCTACCACATCCACTTAGAACTGCTGGTCCATAAACTATAAATGTACTAGAAAGGTGCACAATTATGTATTTTGACAAGTTTAGTTGTTTTTTTCTTTTCTTCATTCTATAAGGAACTATGTGCAATATGGTAACATATCATTGTGCTACATAACCTTCCTCCAGCAGAGAAGTGTTACCAGCACAGAATTCTCCCAGGCCCATTTTATTTGGCTTTCTAGTTCTTGTCATTAGCACAGGCAGTACCTGTAAGGCCCAGGTAGTATGAACCTCTGCTATGCTACACAACCATGGTTTACCCAGCCCTGCAGAGAAAAGGTTGATGCTATTTAATCACCAAACAATCTTCTATCTGCTGGTACAAAGCAAATTTTAGAAAACTGGAATGCAAATTTAAGAAATGATGGGATGCATTAGGAAGATGTTAGGATGAAATGTTTTGGTTGTGGGTCTCCAACAGTACATATTTTGTGTCACCTGTGCAGGGGAGAGGACACTTGGAGAGCAGAGCAGACAGAACATGGCCTGGTCTTTTTTCTGGCAAACCTGCTGCTAAAATCACAACCAGTTTGCATATTGGTGTTGTGACATTTCCCCTGACCCTTCCTCCCTCTTCTCTTCCACCCATGGTGGTTGGGACCTGGACATCTGTCTCTTCCAGCTCTTCACTCCTGTCCCACCTGTGTGCTCCTAGGCTTCTGACCGTGAAACAAAGCAGTATTGAGGGGACAGACACCTAGCAGTGCAAAGCCATGGAGGAGTCACCTTCACATCCAGATCCTATGAGCCATCCATTGCCCAAATTTACTGACTTGCAAACAGGCATTCAAACCCAAGAGATCAAACCCAAGCTGGGCTAGGAAAAGCTAGGTTTTTATTTAGCCCTGGTCCATGGTGTCAGGTCTGTAACATAAACCAAACAAAATCTTTAGTTCTCACTTGTAGAAAACACAGAACCAAACTGAGTGAAACATACACTTATTTATAACCTCAGAAATGGGACATCTCTGCAAAGGAAGCAGGTGCCTGTTAACATGTAGGCATATTTTTGAGGTTGTGTGGGAAGACGGTACTTAGGGTTTACATTTTGCAACCTAAGTTTAGAGGGAAGGGTTATTTTCAGTGTCTTTACATACTCTGAACTGAAATTTTAAGCACCAAATTCAAGATCTTACAGAGTGCCTTGAGGTCTGACAGACATATGCTTCACATAATGTGATTACATATGATCTTTGATAATCTACAGTTATTTTAGTAAAATCTGAGCTCCCTGTGATATTGGACTAAGCATGAGGATATCAAAATATCCAATGTCTGAGATACATGAGTTGATTCCAGAATTTACTCAATGAAAATGACATAGATTTCCAAATTTTACTTGGAAAGATCTCTCGTAACTTTTTCTGAACTTCTGATACACTGATATACACATCCAAGTGGAAGTGGGCAGAAAGTAAGATGGAATTTTAAGATATGCACTCATTCTGCACAGACAATAACCAACATTTGGATTAAGGATTAAATTAAAAACACTTTGCATACTTAAACCTGGACACCTTCCTAGAAGTTACAGTCCTGGCTGCAGTGATCCAAAACAAGTAAACAAAACCATAAGAAGTCAACACCCTGGAGAAAGGTTAGATGACCAAAGGAATTAGAGTATTCCCAAAAGTCACTGTATCAGCAAACTAGAGTGGTCAGGACATCTGAGCTCACTGTCTCGGAAATGTAATATATAGCAATACATAACTTCATAATGAGAGAATTTAAAAATAAGTGTGTGCATATGTACAGGCATAAAAAGACAAATTTTGGTTTCAATTTGCCCTAGTATAAATCTAAACCAGACCTATCGATTTCTGTAGAAAAGATATTGAAGTTTTATCAATGTGAAGTAAAGTTTTTTTTAAACACAATTAATAACAAAAGATTTGAGCATGGTAAAGAAAATACAGGAATAGGCAAAAAAAATTTGTGTCTTTAGAACTTTAGGACTTCAAGAAAAATTTCAAATGTCTGCAAAAAGTTGCTGATGAAGAGTAGGGAAAGATGAATTCATTTCCAACCTCTGTAAGTTCCTAAACTGCCACTTTTCAAATTGCTTATTGTCTCTATTCTTGAAGAAATATATTTTAAAAAACCTCAGCAGCTAAAACCCACACAACTGCAGTGGTAGAGCACTAAATTTAAGGTACAGGGAAAGGCTATGTAATCCATACAAAAACATGTGAAATAATTCAGGGAATGTTATTGTATGAAAACTGCATTTCCCCCCTCACCTCCCCCCATTTCAGATAATAATTTTTGAGTTTGTCTTTGCTTGTAGGATTTTCCCAGTAGTTTTAGGAGATAAGTGCTTGTGTACTGAGTAGAGATCATGTGCTTTACAAAAAAGAAATAGCTATATTGAGACCTGGATAATCCCAATCCCTATCCCTTGTAAAATCATAGTTCTACTTTGTATTTTAAATCCCTCAGGAAGTTCAGATTAATGCCTCAACAGCACATACATAACACTGTTTACTCTGCTTACAGGTCACTCTTTAAGCTACTCGAATATTCCAACATCTGGACAAGCCAAGCACTGATTAACCAGGTCAGGCCATGTGCACACACTCTATCTCATCACTCTTTCTTTTACTAAATCTTGGCAAGATCCCCTTTGCATGGCTGCACAGACCTGGCAGAGTTTTCCCAATATCTGTCATCCTCCCACCTTGCATTAATGAATATGTTGAGACCACAAGTCAGTGAAGTATTTTACCTGTTTTCTTATCTCCTCAGCCTCTCCTCATTTGTTTAAAACAAAGCCTATAACATCAGATGCATAAAGAAAAACCAGCCAAGCACAGGTTTACTTGAATAAACATGCCAAGTGACTGTTCTGCTGGCAGCAGTGTTTGACAGATCCTTTCAGCAATGGGATGAGTAGCCAGGCTGCTTTTTGATTGGGAAATGATTCTCCTGTTTAGCCTGTGCTTCAGCAGCGCTTGGCTGGTGCCAAACCAAGGGTGAGCAGCTCCTGCAGGGTGTGCTGCATGTGACAGGTGAGCTGTCAAATGCTCCCTTGTCCAAATGATGCTGCCACCACATACTTTCCACAAAGAAGAAACAATTTAATGTTGGGTCGCATGGGGTTTTCCAGCCCCAACTACAGTTAGTCTGCAGATATCAAAAACTGATTAGCTTACTAGGGCTGTCCAAATGCTGCCTTGAATTGCTTGTCGAATATTCCCCAAAATTTCTCTTCACTCTCTTGCCAGCAGGGTATGATAATGGGATATAAACATTGAGTGTAATGTGCATGAAAGGAGCACAACATCCAACCTGGGCTCTAGGTAATCTGATAATTAGACAATAAAAAGAAAACTAATGTACAAACCTACTACTTGGTCTGGTTCTTCCTTTGGAGATAAAACGTACAGATGCAACATCATGACTTAGAAAAGAAGCACCTTTCAGTTGCCAGACATACTTATCACAAGCAGCAATGAAAGCAGGGTACAGATTGGCCAAAAATGTGTGTAGGGGCAATACAGCACGGGATGAGCTCAGCAGCAGTCACCTGCAGTCTTGGCCAGTGTTCAGTGACTGCTTGAGAATCAGAAGGCTTTAGGTTGGAAAAGACCCCTAAGTTCATCAAGTCCAACTGTTAACCTGACACTGTCAGAGCCACCACTAAACTGTCCTCAGGCACCACAACTACACATCTTCCAAGGACAATGACTCCACTTTTCCCTGGGCAGCATATTACAATGCTTGACCACCCTTTCAGAGGAGAAATTTTTCCTCATATCCATTTTAAACCTCACCTGATGTAACTCAAGGCTGAGTCCTCTTGCCTTATTGTTTGTTATCTGGGAGCAAAGAATGACCTCCGCCTGTCTACCCCTCAATTTGGGTACTTGTAGAAGACCCTGAGAGCTAACAAGCAGTTGATAGACAGAAGACATATTTTCTTATATAGAAAAAATGTGGTAAGTTATTATCTATACAGCTAGGTTTATTACATCCATTTGAAATAATTCCATTTACTACCATTAACTATTCTGTTCATTTATTAGCTTAATGTATTTACATAAAATGCTATGATAAGCTCTTTATTACCAACTTGAATTTTGATTACTTTTAATCACAATGAATATTAAATAAAACAGGGGAAAAAAAGTCTCTTTCCAGTTGCAAACTGTTTTGCCACTTTTTGCTCATCTACCTTTGCATAGCTTGGACAGACAGCTACAAAAGTTCTCAGCGTGTCATGTAGGTGTAAAAAGCTCCATCAAAGGAGACTTAAAAATAAGAACTCAGTGTGTGTGTGCCAGTGACATAATGGATTCATCTCTAGCTGACCTAACTCCAATCCTCACTCTGTTGATGAAGCCCATGGGTTTCCAGTCACAGCCCCTGTCTGGCAGTGCTCTGTGGCTCACAATGAGTGACAGTGGCACCAGGGCGATAAAAAGGGTTGGCTTTTCTAGTATGCCCTTTTTTCTACTGTATTTGTTCATTTGTGTTTCATTATTTTAACAGATTAGCTAAAAACTTCATACTTTCTAAGACCAATGGTTGACTTCGATCAAATAAATATGAAACCTGCCAACGATTGTGAGGTAGTTCAACAGCTGAACAAAACTCATGAGAGCACTGCTTCACTCTACAGTGAAAAACAGTGCCAATACTCAGTATCCAGTCAGCAAATGTGAGTACTTTTCAAGGAAGCCTGCAAACTGTTGGGTGACCTATTTTTAAATAAACATGGCAGCCTTACCCGTGATGTTACCTAAAAGCGTGCTTTGAGAAGTAAGCAGGTTTGACAAACAGCAGATTTAAAAGCAGTAAAAAAATAAGATAGCAAAAGCCGTTGGTTCTGAACTCTTGGGTTTGGGGTTTTTTAAAATGTGCAATTGTGTTGCATAATACTATTGTGCACTGATTTTGTAGCTATAAAGACCACTTCTTGATTAAAAGCTCAATGCACTTTTCATTATAGTATTTTGGTGGATTAGTTATATAAACCAAGGTTTCAAACAGATTTCTGCTGTATAATATTCCGGCAACCTCAGCAAACCACAGACTGTCCCAGTGCAGCCTGGACATGTGTAAAGTGGTAGTTCTGTTTATCTGCAGCTGCCTTTGTGTCCTCGCCAGAAGCACCAGCCACCCAAGAGGGGCTTTGGCAACTCCTGGCTTCCAGCTCCATCCTTTCCAGCAAGTAGGTAAACATTTCCCAGCCCAACAGTAGTGCACACTCCACCTGCACAGATGCACTGTTTTCCTCTCCTCCCAGTGTCAAGCTGATCCTTTATGACTGGGGCATGGTATTGGACAGACAGACAGCAGAATGGACAAAAAAACTCAATCTGGCCTGGGATCGGAGTGAATCCCAAGAAAAAGCTCAGTGATTGGTAAAGAAGGGAGATAAGGAACATTAACAGGTTATGTAAGGAGCTTTGTGCTGCTGGTACTCTGGTTTAGGACCCCGGTGACAAAGAAAGGTCTTCCCTCTCCTCTGCTTGTCCATCTGGCAGCTTCTGCAAGCACTTAAAATTCATGGCCAATTTTTTTAATGTATTAATTCCCTTTAGTTATTAAATTACATCTTATAATGCAACATATGGGGAGCAATCTGCAGATGGGAGGGTGAGGAGAGCACAGTATTTTACTCAGTACGTGAACTTAATGGAGTTCAAAAAAGAGAGTGATATTTTGCAACTGGGGAAGGAAGACATGAGAACAGGCACTTTAGGATACATCAATGCACGAGTTGATAAATTTCAAAATAACAGCAATGGAGAAATTTAGTGCTGTGCTGCTGAAGCTGCTGAGTTGGAAGACACTTTATCACACTGAAATATATACAAATAGAAATACAAAGCAGATATGCTACTACCCCAACAGATTTTATTTTTTGCCAGAGCTGGTAGTTCCAACTCACTTTGTGGGCAACACAGTGGGTTTAATTCTTTTTAGTTGTCCATGACCAATACCACCAAGCCATAAAAAAACACTCCAAGAAAGCATTTCCCCCACAGGTGTTGGATCAGCCACTAGAACAACTCTATAAGCCAATGCTTGCCCTGCTTGAACAGTGGCATTGGAAAAGCAGGATTTCAAGATGAAGGAAACCACGATACGCGTTTGAGTTGGTGTCAGAAGTCAGCAAAAAAAGAAAAGCAATATGTCACCACTCTCACCATGTGAAAATCAGAGCTTAGATATGAAATAATTGTGAATGACATCTTTGGCATGAGCTCCATTCCCATTCCACACCTTCTGTGCACTCTCCATACCAGAGAGGTTTAATTACAAAGCTGAGCAAGCCCTGTGCAAAGGCACAGGATGCTCCACAAAAGCACATTCCACTGGCAGCTGTTGATAACAGAAACTTCATTTCCAGCAGACCAAAGTCTTCCAATATTGCAGGAAAGCAGCTAATAAACTGAAACAGATGTTGCATAGCCTGATAAGGAAGGGAGCTGGCTGTTTTTCCCTTGAGCAAAGACAAACTGACAGCCGCGTTTTAGGGTGTGTGTGAGCAAAAACTATGTGATACTTTGACACTGTCAGCTCTCACTCAGACGGGGGAGTGTAAATCCCACCCCAACAAGTTGGGCCATCTCCTGTGTTGCACAACATTGAAACCAGAGCAGTGTGGGTGAGAATCAACCTTCCCATCTCTCATCTCCTTCACTTTGGCCATCCCTAGCCATGGGTGTTCACTGCTGGCCTTCTGAGGCCATCTCAGGTTCTCCACCTTGTGCCACTCCACAGGATGCCACCAAGACAACAGGGCCTGGCCAGCTTTAAACTGCACAGACTTTGCTCAAGTGCTCAGCCATTTCACCTCAAAGACTCTCTGCTCTGAAGGCCTCTGTATTAAGGCTTACAGTAACTTCTGCCTCCGATATTATTAACTAAGTGGAGTTTTTGTGAGACTTAGGTTACTTGGTACAGCTACTAAAAGGATAAAAAAGTACAGATCTGAAATATCTAATTTGAAGCACACAAAAATGGCAGATGGATATGCTGATTGCTTGAATTCAACAATATAAAAACAAGATACTGTGAATGTTACTGGTCTAGAAAAAGCAGCCACTTAACACCACCTCTTACATGCCACAGGGAGAGTTGTAACCATGAGCACAGGATATGCTCAGTATCAGGATAATTCTGGAGAACTGGCACTGGCATTCTCTGAAATCTGCCCCATTTGAAAGAGCAAAAATTCAGCAATTATGATGCTGTTCATAAAACAGAAATGAAATCCTTAAAACCTCAAACTGATGGTCCTGAATCCCTTTATCAGTAGGAGGGACTAGTTGCAACTGGAAACTATATCCTTTTCAACCTTCTCTTTCTGCCTGTGTTTAACAAGAATAGACAGCTGAAAATGTCCTGAAAGTCAAGGAGAATTGCTGCACTTATTTAATAGCCAAACCACTGTTCAGCCCCTCTTCCCAAGTGTGACTTAATCTTTCCTGTCAGAACCATCTTTAGGGATATCCTTTCACACATAAGGACACAAAATGTGTCTGTATCTCTGGACAGACTCTATGTACCCTTTCCCAACCTCTCCTTTTTCCTCTCATCAAACATTATCTTTTCCTGTTAGTTTCCTTCCCTCAGAGAATAATTTATTACTCTTTTAAGGACGTAAGAACTTAAGTTGTCATTATTACAAAGGTGAGAATTTAAGATCAGATAATACTGGGAAAACAATAACGAGAAATACTGAAAGAAAGGGAAAGCAATTGGAAATATTACTTGTTGAAGTTATTTAGTTGGCAGAGCACAAACACATGGAGTGTTTGTTCCATGAAATATGTTTTGTTCACATTCTCTCTCTTTGTTTTAGGTTAACTTCCGTGGCTTGTGACATTCATTCCTTTTGCACTCCCATTTTTTACTCCTTTCTTTCCATTCCTGCCTTTTGTACTCCCATTCCACTCACTGGTATGGGACATATACCAGAGCCTTGGACTAAGAAAGTGATTGAAGGAAGCTGGTGTAAAATATGTGCTGAGCTTATATTTCATTTTAATTTTCTTTTTTTTNTTTTTTTTTTTTTCCCTTAACTTAGAATGAAAAGCTTTCTGCTTTACAGTCCATTTGCTGAATTCAGTCTTTGGTCTTATTGTAGTTCTGGTCAGAACACAAACACATTTTCAGTACCACTGTTTTGATAACAGTGCTACAGGGTCTTGAATAGAAAATCTGTAAAACATTGGTTTGAAAACTGTCCTCAATAAATCATCTTTCTCATTGTTTTACAAATTAAGGACTTGCTCTAGTTTGCAATATGGTTAAACAGACTTTTTCAACTGGTTAAGCACACAGACTTCCTGCCTTGCAGAAAAGCCTGACTTTTCATGGCAACAATCCTCAACAAGTGCTGAGGAAACTAAGGGATCCCTAGAAATTCTACTATGTTTTCCTGTCTCATCTGTTTATTATACCTGAAGGAAGAAACAATCCTATGTCTCTGTCCCTTATATAAGGACAAAGCTATTTCCTCTCATCACTCTCATTTGATGAGACAGAAGCAGGACAAGATAGTTCAAGTAACCCAGTGTTTTACATAAAGGCCATCACATGTTGGAAATTATATAGGTCACATCATCAGGTGTCCAAACCTATTGCAATGCATGTTATACTCACTGTGAAGTCAGCAGTCAGTCACTAATGTCAGAGAAGAAGTACAAGCCTTCAGAAGGCAGAAAAATGAAGAGGGCGGGAACTGATTTGCCACCGAAATCTAATTGACTAATTTTTCCTTCCCTTGTACCGTGGGGCAGGGTTTCTGCTGAGTCCACATTGCTGTGTTTAAATGCTAACTGCCCACTTGCTTTTCAAAAAAGGATTTTTTTACAACAGCTGCTATTCCAGTTGAAATGATTTCTAATTTTTTTTTTAAAGCCACAATAAACATGAGCTGGTTTCATTAGAAAACTTAGGAAATTATTGAAAACAGAAAGAGCATTAGAAGGAATAAGTGTTTTCCCAGTGGAGGTAAATGCTTTCCTCTAAAAAAAAAAAAAATCTGTCTTCAGATCCATTATTATTTTATTTTTTATTTCCCATCCTGCCATGTCCTAGACTCTGTCAGTAAATTATGGATGGGTCTGTGATATCAAAGTAAGTTTAAGGTCTTGAAGGAACAAAGGTGCTAGAGTAACAGACATCAATATTGTTTTAACTGGCACATGACTTTATGGGAAATTTCATTTCAAAAAAGTGTATCTGTAAGTTATGAAGACATTTACGTGGGATCAGTATCATAAATGCTATTTCTCCAAACAGCCATGGAATGAAAAGGCTCCATTTGTCCTCTTCATGGCCACCATATGCTAAGTGAACACCTATTACATTGAAATGTTACAATAACTCCTCTCCTAACCTTGAAAAGATCCTAGAACTGGTTTATAAGAACAGCAAAAAGAATAACTTAAAATTTTGAAGGTCAATGTTTGAACAAAACCTGCATTTAGAAACATTTTTCCTCTCCCAAATTCATTAGAGGTCACTTGTTTTTTTCACAGAAGTTCCTTTGGATGATCTTTTAATCTTCTGAGGCTCCTCCATATATGTTTATTGGCTATTATTTCATCTGACAACCTTTTCTAACCCGTTACCTTAAGACATTTTAGCAATAAATAGGGGAAAAGCTTATAGCTAGCACATGCACCTTTCTAAATGTGTTCCACATAATTGTATTTTTCTATGTCATATTTATTTCAGTTTCAGAACTCAAAATAGAGCTTTTCTGATGTTTTATTATGGACAGCTGTTCTGTAAATTACAAAGGATTTTATGGAGTATAAGAAGTGATTCACAGGCAATCTGCTTTCTTAAGATAATTTAGTAAAGGTCTTTCCTCTAGGCCTTGAGGCTTGCAGGAAGACTTTTGAATTTAAACAAGACTAAAGTTAAGATAATAGCATCCCATTATGGAACCTGTTCCTGGCAAGTTATACTCAGAAGAAGGACTAAAGCTATATGCCTTTGTTCAAGATAAAGGTATCTTTGGGGTTTTTTTGCCTTTCAACTTATGTCACATAGCTAATCACAGTGATATGATAAAATAAATAACAATACAATATATTATTCCTCCCTAGAAGCATTATTTATTTCTTTGTTGAAAAATAGTTACTGGCATTTGGTCAATTTTTCTTTTAAGTCAGAAATCGATATTTGAAACAGTGATCAATGTGAGTTGCCTAAGAAGCGTTCACTTAACAAACCAAAAACCTTTTTATTTAACATTCAGTTATTTAGAATGAATATTTTCCACGTTTCTTTCACAGCCAGAAAATGACTTTCTTAAAGACAGGGAAAAAAAAATCAAAATCTCAAAAAGAACCATTTCAAAAAAATATTTCTTTTAACCTCCATGCATTCTGCCCTTTACCCCTGCCCCACAAAACAAAAGCTGACACTGTCTGCAACGGGGAATGGCACAACACAACGGTGTCTGTTAGACTGCTGCAAGGACATCTCCTTTGTATCACTTTTAGAGCAAAACCAAACCCGGTGTCTTTTAACTTGAGAAAAGTGTGGTGGCTTTTGATTGCTAAAAAATCCCCGAAGTCACTGTTGACCTGCCACTTCAGAGCCAAAGCAATACCTCCAAAAGGAAATCAGCCCTGGATCTGCGGGCAGTAAGTCATTAGTCATCCCCAGAGGCTCTTTAATTGTACAACAAAAGCTTCAGAACAGTGCAGAATAAGTGTGATCCTTGTGAAGTTAAGCTCCCAAACATGCAGAGACCTCAGGATCTCACCATGTGGAACTACATCAGCAGTGAAACAGCCTTGGTGGGAGAATGTCAAGTGCTGTGATGGGAGAGATGCTGCACTTTCCTCAGACAGAGAACAAGATGGAACAGTGATCTCATCCAGGATGCCAAGTCCTTTGTGTCTGACCTAAGCACAGAGTGTAAATTAATAGCTATTTTTCACAGTTGCTTCAGTGTATCCCATCCTACCTACATTCTGTGTCTGAAGGCTCAAACCTCAACGCTCCAGAGAAGTTTAAAGATAGACCAAGACCCTCTTCAAGTCTACTTGCACATGACTCGCAAGGGAAGACAAAAATATTCGGTTTATGGCTCCTGTAAGAGAGATCTTTTTTTTTCAATCAATGATTTTATCTTTGCACTATTTTTATCTGCTGTGAAAATAAACCTGCTGAGCCGAGAGTGAGGAACCGGGAGTGCGCTGTGCGCACGCAGTTAAAAGCAACCGCATGGCGCTGGGAACCCTGAAGAAACAAAAAATAGAATACCAACCAAAGAATAACCTCACTCTCCTCCATTCGCAACACCTAAAACAACAGGCTGTGAAAATGGTTTCATTAAAAAATAACAAGCATATGCTCACCAGGGGATAGATCAGGGCAAACTGAATAAAAAATTCTTCAATCATTGCTGAAGTAGGTCAACCAGAATTAATTCAAAGGGCAAACATTCAAACTGAGCCTGCCACCCCCCCCACCTCACCCCACCTCCCTGCAGCATGTCTTTCTGCCTGCCCTTTGACAAGGCCAAGTGGAGACCCAGATTGACTTATTACTTCATTTCGTACAATGCACTCACCACAGTGGGTCTCTTCCTCTCCTCAGTGTAAACTGATAGGCCACAGATTTCCTCCACATTTACAATAGTGTGAAACAGAACACAGCAGAGCCTGGTGTTATGTAGGAACATAAAATACTGAGGAGCGTGGCTTCCCAGCTCAGAAGCCCTGTCCTAAGGATACCTTCCTTGTGGAAATTTTTGCCAAAGAGACATTCATGCTGGCCTAGAAGCCAAAAAAATGTGCAAAATGTAAACACCCTGGAGACAGGAGTCAGATGAAGAAGTCTACGCATTAGCCAGATGCAAAATACAAAAACTTGGGCTGTCCAGCCAGGATCCACATCCTGCCCTGTGCTGCCAGGACAGTGCCCTGTGCTGTGATGTCTTAGGAGAGCACATCAGCTGGATCAGGGCACAGTTCTCTTGAGCTGACCTTCTGTCAGCACGAACGAGCTCTGATATATTGTACGGTATTAATTGACTTAATGGATTTCAGCTATAAGGGTTTTGCATACAGAAAAGCTGGTCTAGCACTACACGCTCCTCAAAACTTACTTATCTTGCAGCAATGGATTTTTATGAATCATTATTTGGCTTTAAATCCCCTCTCTCTTCTCCCAGGTGAGCTGTCATTTCATTTACAGTAGGAGAGAATGATTCAGGTCATGATGAAAGAAAATCTTTCTTTTTTCCTTAGTTGATGTTAATAAAATATATTAACCTCCCCTTCTCCACCCCCTCAGCCTTTTCAAACCTAACCTCATGACTGAGCTTTGAAATGCAGGCAAGAAAGGTTAACTCTGGGAGGGTGCAGCCTCTTAACTGTTTTATTCAACATCCCATCTAATGAAACAGCTGTCACACTTTCCCTCCCACCATCCTAAAAAGCCAATTAACTCAATCCCTAGAAGATAGCATCCTGATGGTATAACAAAGCTACACCACTTTTCCTTCACTGCCAGTGATGACGAAGCCAGATCAGGGGCTGTGCCTGGAGTCCCAGCCTGAGAAGGACACTGCCCCAGGCAGAAAGGAATTGAAGCAGTTTGGGCAACTGCCAGGCTTCCCCAGGTATGAAAGGGAGCTGCTGCTCTGCCATCTCTGCAAATATCAGTCAGCTCTTCTAGTCAAGAGAAATAACACAAAGCTTGGTGCACTTGGAGCTTCCCCCAGAAAGCACTTAAGGGAACACGGATGCTTATAATACCTGTTTCAGATCGCCTGTATGATAAATGTAACCAATCCTAGAAAAGTTAGAGGCTTTCTTCTTTGGGACAGAGATCCCTCCGTATACACCCCACTTTAATCACAAAAGCTGGATTCTACTTCCACTGGTATCAATAAGGATTTTGTCCTTGGTTTCAGTGAGAGCGTTATCTGCTCCTGAGAGAAAATCAATGCCCTATAAAGCACTGAAGCCATGAGATTGGGTTGCTAGCGGCCCTCCACCAGGAGACACACTGGGGCCGTTGTTTTTGCCGTATTCTTTTGTGAAGCCAACATCAACAGATAAGGGAGCAATTCCGCGCCGCCTCCCGCGCTGTGGCTCCGTGCACAACTTCCAAGAGAGACATTTGAAAACCTTACTGTACTACTCAAAACACGAGGCTGAAAGAAGTCTGCCAGTGCTCTCCTTACGAACAGACCCCTCACAACCCCTTTTCCCTCCTGTTCCTACCAAGAAGGTGAGCCAAGGCCCAGTGTGCGTCCCACCAGTGCAAAGCACCGCACTCCTCTGCGTCCAGAGGAGGCTGGACCACAGCGGCCACACAATTCCCATCTTGCACATCCTTGTGCCTTATAGCTGCAGTCATTCCGGTGCTACACAGTGCCTGCAGAGCCCCCAGCGAAATTCAGCACTTAGGAAAAATGGAGTCAAACTTTGCCCATGTGCTCGGGAAATAATGACTGAAATTACGGTGTACGTTGAATATCCAAGCCTGATCTTGAGGGAATAGAGGACATATTTAAATGAGTTCATCTGTGAAAGGCAGGGAATGCGGATCCCTTTATTGTGCCATTACAAAAAGATTATTATCAAAAACATTATCCTAAACTCTCATTTATATTTAAGAGCAATTTTACTATTAATTGTCTGTGCTCCCCTTAGTCCATAATTCAGCATGTCCAAGCCTGTTTCAGTTTCATAAAACTGGCATCTTTATTACAGCCTTGGGCTACAATTTTCCAAGGAGAATTGTCTAAATGCAGGGGTTTCCCCTTTTTCTCTGTAAAATGCTTCTCTCTATTACCTGTGATCAAGCTCCCAGGAGGCAGGAGAGGAATTTGTATGGCAGAGTATCTGTAAATTGAGGCAAAGTTACCCGGGCCCATCATCAACCTCTCCCACACAGGCTTTCAGACAACCTAGCTAATAGGGGAAGGGTCTTTCCCACCTCTTCCCATGGACAGGAATGTTCCCCTTCCAAAGGCCCAAAAGATGATTTATCTCCCCTCCAACCCTGAAAAAAATGATGAAGATGAAAATTTGATATTATTTCCCTCCTTTCTGGTAACTTGACTTCTTTCCTACATTATTCTCTTGAGGAGTTTTTGTAGCATCTCCTATCAGAGAGTCCTTTCTTTTTGTTCTTGCAACTTAAGCCCACAAATTCATTTTGGCATGCCATATGATCCATGTCCTCTTTGTTCAGATCTCTATTGGGAAACGAGACAACACACCACAGTTGTTAATTTAAAACAAAAGAGTGAAACCATTACCCCTTTGTCCTCTGCTTTCTCTTGCCAGTTACATGTATCTCAAAGATTTTACTCCACTGATTTTAAAACACACAAAAACAGAGCATCTTGTCATAATGAGAAAATGTTTGGTCTACATTTTCTCAGTGGAATTATCTTTATAATTGGTAGCAATGATTTCAGAAGTAAGTCCTTGTTCTGCCAACAGCACATTCCATGAGGAAATGAGGGAGCTGGGGAAGGAGGTTATCCTTCTGAGGAAAAGTTGTTTTTTTGTCTAATTAGAAGAAAAATCACAGCGGAACAAAGTCCTGTTCTGTTGACCTCCCAAATTCTCCAAACACTGTGTATTAAAACACATCCTCTTTTGAAACTCCAGACTGAGATATTTGTATTTAGAGATGAGCTCTGCCATGTCAGGCACGAAGCCCTCCTTTCTACTCCTCTAGGATGGCTTGATATGAAATTCTTGGCAAATATTAGAAGCCTTATCCCCACTGCACTGAATCATAAATCCAACTCTTAAAATAGGCAGACTTCCTATTCAGCTGAATGCTGGGAATTTGGAAGAGATACCCATAAATCTTTTGTGAAAAGTCCAGCCTCGCCTTTTGATTCCCATGGAGAAAAGCAGATCTCAGCCTGTTTTTAAGAAACAGTCTCTAGATATTTTCTTTGCAAAGCTGGGCTTGAGAATGTCAGTGACGCACACTCCTTGCTGGAGCTGAAAGGAGTGCAAGTAGGACTTTATTGCTACCCTGAGTAGAGAAGATAAAGTAGACTCTTCCCTTATTGCATACTTTGAAGTGAAATGGATGAATTAGTTTGGGGTTTATAGCAAGCACCTTCAGAACCACTCTCCAAGTCATTAGCTGCAGCTTGTGCATAGGAAGGGAGACAAATCAATTTCCTAGCATTGCTTCAAGTCTTCATTGCTGAAGCTCTTTCCATCCTTCTAACTACCATTCCTCTCATCTTTGGTGAGCCTTCCCTCTCTCTTATCTTTGCTCTTTTCACTTTTTTTTTCAGAATAAAATGAGCAGAAGTAAATCCTTTAATGAAGGTGAAAAGGTATAATAGACAACATTATCTCTCCCTAATGAAGTGCAACATTTTGGTAATCCACTCATCTTTCTCTGTCACACAGAACATCTTTAGCCATCCCTATCTTAAGTGCTGCTTGGCTCTGTAGGGTTAAATGTGCTCACTACATATTTTGTCTGGGATGGGAAAAGGCCGCTGCCTGCATATCTGAACTAAGGTAGGTGATGTGTTCCATAAAAACACCAGGAGACACAGTCACAGCTCCCATTACTGTACAGGCAGTGAAAAGTCAGACAGCACTTGTCTGATGCTGCTGTGAGCAGCTCTCACCTCAGACATTCCCAGGACACCTGATATTCACCTCCCTTCCAGCCACAGGACTGAGTTTATTCTAGAAGACCTTTGATGTGCTCTTACGTAGAAGGGACAGGTTACCTCCCATCTCTCTTGCTTCTACAACCTCGATTTTGTTCAAAATGAGTGCTTATCAAGTTGCTCTTTGCATGAATTCCATTGCACCTGCCTATCCTGAAGTACATTGCCCAGGTTTTCCTTTCTCAGGAATTTTTAATGTACTGCATGACAGGACAAACAAGTTCCTGTTGTGCCAGCAGTCACTTCTTTCCTCACAATCTCCATAAGGTTCAGTCACACTCCCTCTAGGTCTGAACCCTGTGGATACATCATAATAACAACCTCCTTCTGTGCTGAGGCATAGATATCAGTCTTTTCTTCCTATCTGTAATCTAATTTCTTCTCCTAATCTCTGAACAGATCTAACTCTACTCTCATCCCTCTTGTTAACAAATTTCATTAACAGACTGTGCAGAAAGATCAATAACAAGACATTAAAAAAAATAATTAGTCATATCTATGTTCTAATGCCAGATGAGGGGGGTTTTGGTATTGTTTTAAATGTTTTTGTTAAACCTGTCAAAGATGGTAGGATATCAAAAGAAATAGTATGTTAATTTATTAGAACAGAATACATTTACTCTCCTACCATGGAAGATTGAATTTGCTGGTCACAATATAATTCTTGCTGCTATTCTTGTCTTTTAAAAAATCTTTTCAATTGGCAACTATTATCATTTGATAGATGAGGTTGCTTTCAGTGACTATCTATACGTATTTTTATAGTAATTCTGCTCTGTGTTTTTTTTAAACCTTAGATGAATGCCATCTGGTCCCAAAGATTTATTGACATTTAATTTCCTGAGTTTTTCCATTTCACACACATGAATACATATATATGGATATACAGAGAGAGACTTTTAAATAAATATCTGTTAAAAGGAGCACTGCACCTTTAGTCTCTGGAATTCCCCTGTTCCAAATTTATCCATTATACTCAGTAGCAAAGAACAAGGAAAAGAAAATATTGATAAGTATATGCAACATTCTTTTCTATGATTCTATGATTTTCTATGATTCCCAGACTAATATCTTGAGGGACCTGCAGAATTCTGTGGCTCCATGTTCCTAATGCAGTTAGGAACCAACTTCCTAATGCAAGTTCAGCTTGTTATTTCCCTTTGCCTACACACATCTTCCCAATTCTCATTAAATGGGTGCTGATGAGCATACCATAAGCTTGCAAATTCATCTTAAGATTAATTTCCATCTTTAACACAGCTTTCAAGGCTGAGGTCAATTATATATGTAATGCAACTTTGCTTCTTTTGCTTTACATGAAATGCCCAATGCAAGAAGTAGTTTAAAATATTTTCAGATATCCTGCATATGTGTGAACACACACTAGGAAATCTTGCAGTCTTTTTCAGTACCATGTCTTTCTACTAACACTACACAAGAAAGTCACTTTCATTACAGTATTAATTACTTATGCATATTTTATTACATAGTATGAATTAATTATACTGCCATCACCATACAAAGGGCTTAAATCACTTGCATAAATGTAGATATCTCATGTAATTTGAGAGGCTCTCTCTTACAACTCATGCCTGCACTGGGTTGGCAACAGTTAATAACTTAAGGAGAAAATACTTTCAGTTTGTTCTACATAGTATTTTTTTAAGCAGTAAGATTTACCCATTAGGGGTTAGATGATTAGTACAGAAACTTTCTGGATGTATTCAACAGACCAAAGCAGCATCTTAGATTTTTTGCTGTTTTTGTTTCCTCTGTTATCAATCCATGCAATAAATGGTCCCCATTGGAAGAAACCTTTAACCTCAAAAAAAGCTGATTTTTTTTCTGTCTCTGGAATCTATTCCACAAAATGTGATTCTCACCACCATCATTGCCATACGTTATAGCAAATCTGTACCAGACAATGAAACAAAACCTTCACTGAGGTACCAGCTCTAGACAGATTCAGAGACCCTTCAAAAAAGCAGGAGGTAAGAAAAATATTTTTAAAATCAACTCTGAAATTAGTACACTTTCATCTCCCACAGATTCACACGTCTTTCTGATATAAATATTACACCACTATCTTTAGGAAAATGACACTGGAGCATGACCTAATTCCAGTAATACTTTAACACTAATGAGGATTTTTCATGCATCTACCAAACCCTCACAACCCACCTTGATGTAGGTAAGTATTTTATCTTACTCAAGGCTAGGCTAGACTTCTCTTAGATCTTTAGGTCTTCGTAATTTGGTTCATTTCCCATTTGGTGACTCTGGTGATGCCACAAGACACAGACATGTGAACAGGCATTTTGAGGACAGGACTCCTGATAAAAGTCATAATTAGTGCCCCAAGCCAAGAAAGGGATTTATGGAAGGAAAGGCTCCAGCAAAGGACCAAAATTAAACCTTCAGAATGACTCTGCTCTGAAAATCATATTGTAGGCCGTTTCTTAATGAGATTGCTGGGTTGAATTAATTTTCAACTCTTATCTGACTTTGATCTCAAATAACAAGAGGTCATCAAGATAAATGCTGCTCATGCTTTAAAGGACATAATGATGCTATTAGGAAAACCTGAGAGATTAAAAAGTAGCCTATTTATTCCCACAAACAGTCCCACTGAGCTTCATGAGACCAACTGGATGCACAAATTAACCAACACTATATGAGAAAAAGAAAATTAAAAGTTCACTCTCCATCATAGCTGCCATTTCTATCATTTTGTTTTATTCCCCTGAACCAGTAACCAGTAAGTAACATTATATTCTACTTACACTTTCTATTAGGATCAAGATCTTAGCTCACAAGTGCTGTATGGACATCTATGTAAGGTTAAACCAGCTCTCAGAAGTGCAAGTCTTAGTGTTTGCTCAAAAAGCCCCTTTTATCCTCTCCTGTCATGGGGCTCTGGTGAACTGGCAGCACAGAGTTGCATCATCTCTGCCTGCACAGGAGCTTCCATGAGGACCTAGTGTTTGCTGCTGGCTTACAGCTCTTGCTGTGCCTGCATGAACTCTGGTTTTATGCTAAGGAAATTTGAGGATGCCATCAAGGTGTCCTCCCAAATCTCAGAACTGGTCAGTACTTCTAAAGCTGAGCTGCATATGATTAAACCTACCCAGAAACCAGTAAAGCAAATTCAAAGCTCACATCCTTTAGAGTGTAAGGTGGCTTCTTTATAAGAGCAGTAACTTTAAACTCAACAATTTAGCTTTAAAGCCCAGCGTTAAGAAGACAGCATTTATTTTTAAGCATGCTAAAACAAAGGTCCCCGCTCTGTTCAGTAAAACAGTGCAGGAGATCTGAGCACTGCCACCAAAGCCAGCACTCCTCCTGCGAGCAGGAGATCTCCGCAGGTAAATACAGCCAGAATACAGCAGTGCTAGCCATGGCTAGGGTCCCTGAAAGGAATGTTTTGGGAATTCATTGCCTGCACTGTTAACAGCAGTGGGGACTTTGCAGATGGCTGGCAACCACCACCCTACCAAGCAGGGCAGCATCCCTGATGCCACAGTTCAGGATGGTGCTTAGCACCACTGTGTCGGCTCTGCAGTTCTGCTAACGTGCCTCATCTGGGCTCCCAGCGGAGATAAACCACGGTATCCAGCTGCAGTAATTCTTCTGGTGTAGACAGAGGCTGATTATCTGCAGTGATCGTTACTGCAAGGTACTGACATTCCCAGCAAAGCATCTCTATAAAGCAGCATATTGTCTGCAGCAAAGGTAGAAGGAGAACTGAAAGAATCTTGCTACACATAAACCCTTCAACCACTTTGATTCATTTGCTTCCACCTAGACTCTACATAAATTCTAGCAGCAGAAATTTGCACAAGGCTGGTGCACTAACATATCCATTTTTGTCCACAGCAAATGGAAATACTACAAACAAATACCAACAAAATCTAAAAATTCCTAGAGAGCAAGAGCTTCAAGCAAATTGCCTGCCTCACCGGGAGAGCAAATCATCCATTTTCAAATGGTAACAATTACCAATAGAGCCGCACTTAGAAGTCTAGATGCTGAACTGAAGTGGGGAGCAAGTTAAATCAGCCTGTCACGGAAGTGCAGTGCCATTTGAAGGTGACATACAGGAAGGGAGTACCATGTATGTGCTCTTTCTGGGGTAAGAAAGCAAACAGGAAGGACTTTAAAAGTGATAAAATTGCAGCTTTCTCCAGTATTTGTGATTTGAATGAAGACCAGACACTCTTTTGTGTTTACCTCTCAAAGCATCACCATCTCCTTCCATCTCTCCCAAGCAGGCTATTAAGGTTAACAGAAATATCTATATAGCAGGAAATAGATAGAGAGAAATGAAGATGCATTATATGTCAAAAACTGTATTGGGAACATCCATATTAGAAAAGAAACACGTGTGAATTAGTAAGTCTTTAGCAGGACACCTGGAGACCCACATCACCCCTGGGATGCAGAAAACACAGCTGGTTGCATAAAGACCGGTGAGAATGACAAACCAGCCTCCTTTGGGGATTTTGCTGGTCAATGTTTGGGATCAGGAACAGAACAGGGGAATAATTTCAAGTCAAGATAAGGCTTCTTAGTTATTGATGTCTTAATACTTCCCTGTCCCCCTCCTGTTGGTTTCTCAAAGAGAGAGCTACCACTGAGCACAGAGCCATTTAATGTAATGAACAAGCAGCAAGGATGGATTTGCTCTCTCAGCCTCAGAGATGTCCCACGATGACAGTGCCCGACTGCTGCTTATGCAGTGCCTGACACAAGGCAGAAAAGCTCTGGCAACAGCTTTTCACTGTGCTGACTTCAAAACTCCAGGTATTCCTTCCATTGGCTATCCTTCCTGGCTGTGCTGCCAGGGAAGCCAAAGCCTGAAACTGAACCAAGTAGCAAGTGAAAAAAAAAAAAAAAGGTATTTTTTTTAAAATGATGTGATTTCCAGGCATTGCTCACATTTAGGTGACTGCACATTGACAAATGCATCAGCAGAGAGAGAAGCACATGGAAAAAGCTCCCTCCCTCATGGGAGAAAACACAGGGAGGGCAGCGGGTGCAGCACTGCAAAGCTAAGACAGAAGCAAGCCCCAGGCAGGGCAGGCGTATCAAGCACAGGAAGCACTGCATAGCTGGCAGCTCAGAGGTAGAAGCGAGTACCCAAATGGGCTCCTTCTGACCGTCTTCTGCTCACTCCCTCTCACGCTGTCTCTGCCCAGGGATGAGCTACCAGCTCCCATCCCCCCCTCCCGGCTCCCCTGGGTCCACTAATGCTCCTCAGCCAAGGGAATAATGTGATTTGTCAGGAAAGGGACAAATGCTGCAATAACAATGACCACTGAAACTCTGGCAGTGGTGTAGGGAAATTGCCCCTGCAAGACACCCTCAGCAGAGCTAAGGTAGGGAAGCCTAGTAGTGGAAGGCATTATTTGCCTGTCCTTTATTGAAAATTTCAAGAAAACCAAATGTTGCTGTCCCTAGAGACTTCAGCAAGGAAGCTAAGTGACAGGGAAGATAAATGCTTCCTACTGCCAGTGACATACCCCACGCAGAAACATAGAGAATATTTTTATAACTTTGTGCTTTAAATGCCTTTATTAGAGAAACAAGATTTATGCTTCTGGCTCTGAGGGAGGGCAAGAGAAATTTAAACTGTACAAGTAGTTGTGTACACATGGATGCCTGTATGTGCATATCACATCAGGCAAAAGGAAAAGAAGAGGATTAAAGATAATCTGCTTCTGAATAGAAAGGCCCTCCCTGCTGTTTTAAATTTTCTTGACTTTTCTTCTTGTTAGAGCCTCTAAAGTAAAGTAAAGTTCAATGCAATATCCTATGATCAAAGTCATAGCCTCAAAGAGGAACCAGGGGTTTTTTTTTATAGTTATAACATAAATAAAGTCACTAGAGGACACAAAAAGTAAGTATGATGCTTCAAGTAGTTGTGTGTATGTGTATTGTAAGCAAAAGCCTAAAATCACTGTCTGTATTAAAAGAAGCACACAAAGGATTGTTTTCAACAGGAACAAGCCTCTGATGCCAACTTCAGACCAACATAACTACCTTTAACTTCACAGTTACCCTTGGACTGGTAAAGAGAAGGGAGTAAGGGTCAATGACATTCACTCTGCCTATTAGTTTGGGCAGTTAAGTTTATACTTAATGTTAAGTATAATCACTGCCAAGGAAATGACTTTAAATAATGAAAAGGAAAAGCACTATCCAAATCCAGTATGCCATAATAAACTCCCGTGAAATGTGCAGACCATGCAAAGATGAATGTAGGGAGAGGAAAAATTTTATAGATGGAAGCATTTTTAAATCCCTACTTTACAATGTTTTATAGAATCAGTAAAAACACAATAAGGATGAAGCGAACTACTTATCTTTCTAAAAGCTTGCATATGCCTCACATCTACCTTTAAATCCTACGGAGTTTCAAGTCTGTTTATATGTTTAAAGGTGTTTTTTATATCCTTGCTGGCACACAGGCAGAAATAGCTGGGTTTCTCTCCCCTCAGCAGCTTGATAAATGAGCATTTGTTAAATGAAGAAAACCCACCTGTAACACAGGGCAGGCTCCCTATATATTCTAAGAGGCTTCCCACCCATGTTGTAACAAAGACACACTCACTGTGTCATTATCAGGCCAGACTGGAGAAGATGCTGCAATCTTCAAAAACAAGCCCTTGAGGCAGACTTGCATGTACTTCAGTGATCTGCTGGGAGAAAGGGGCAAGGGGAAGTGGGGCTATGTGGGCAGCAAACTCTGGATAACATACAGTGCTCCAGATCAGGTCTCAACTCCCTCTTGGTTCTCATCTGAGTATAAAAGTACCATTGAAATCTGCAGTCAGTGAAAGTTGTGACACTTTGTCCTTTCCTATGGGCATTTACTTTTTCCACATTCAAATGCAGATGACTCTCCCATTTACTGAATGTCAATCAAATGGTCACACTATGCACTTTCTCCCAAAGGTGATCTTAGCATAGTCCCTGGATTCAGAAACTCAATTCAGTGAATATTACAAGACTAATGTCCATGTTTTACTTTGCAGAAGATAAACAAGTTTTACACTGTGACTTATATTCAGATGAAACAATAGTGCTGGGTTCTTTAGGGATTAAAAAATTCATGTAGGCCCATATACCAAAGTCAGCATTTGGAGTTCCCTGAAAATCTGACTGTATATGGCTGCGGCTCCTGTCTGCATCAGTCTTTAGGCAGAAAAGAACTGTAAGCAATTTGCTGATTTCTCTGCACTATATGCATGAAATACACTAATCCAGATTTACCCAGACCCCTGCACAGAGCCAAATTTGGCACAATATTAGCCAAAATTGCACCTCAAAGCTTTCTGAAAGCCTTGTAAATCAGAGAAAACTTCTTCAAACTAGGGCTTGCTTCTGAGCTGACAACGAAACCAGAAAAAGAGGCAGTTTCACATTTAATTATGAAATCAATCTATCCTCTTCATAGTTTCATCCTCCCTCTTCATAGTTTCTGGAGAGCAAATCTCAGAGCATTCACTTGCTATCTTGTCAATTATACTCTGTTGCCATAAGCAAAATCCAGTCAATGGATTTTTTTCCCCTCTCCAGCACCCTTGAAGATCAAACCATTCAGCTCAGGCATACTGATTAGCCTGTAACATTTACTACAGGCTTAAGTGAAGACTATGATGAAAATGCAAGGACTTACTGTCTCTAGTTAGGCAAAGGAACTAAAGTACCTATTCCTAAACTGGAAGGCAACCCGACCTTCCCACCCTGTATTTCTGCAGAGAAGTTTCAGAAAACCTCTGCCATTGCCCACTGCTCAACTAAACCAGCACTTTTGTTTAAGGGTCTTGGACAAATTCCCTGTTGCTGTTTTCCAGTAGCAGGAACCAAGAGTCTGGCTTAAGGAATTGCAGAGACTGATTCGGTTTCCTGTAACTATGCATGGAATTAAGGTTTCATTTGATATAGGGCATTCCTTCCATTTGCCTCATGAAAACTGTAAGGACACTGATTTCTTGCACTTCTTTGCTTCAATATATCAAGTTAGAAGACATCATACCTTTAAACACAATCAGGTATTGCATTCACACAGTAATGTAATATGTAATCCTCTATTTAGACACAAATCTCTGTTGGATGCAAGTATGCTCTCTCTTTAAGGTTTCTTCCAGAACTTACTGAGTTGATATTACTTACACTTTTTTCCCTGCTAAGATTTGGAACTGTTCACAGACAGATCAATCCACAGATAAAGAGAAAAGAGATTAAATGTGATTTTTTTTTTCCAAGGAGTAAAGTCAGTATGAATAATATACTGTACCTCAGACATTTGGGTGACCAAAAGAATAATACAGATTGTATAGCAGCATGAAGATAAAATTAATTGGGTCTCTTTGCACAGTATCTGTTATGAAAGCAGCTAAAATAGTTTTGTATATTTTGGATGAGTTAAAGAAATGTCACTTTCATGATTCTTTTTTCCCTCTCCTTTCAATCAGTATCCTTTTATTTCCATTTTCATACACCTGCTAAGTGTATCCTGCTGTATTCACAGTTCAGCATGATGGGTTTCATATTTAGCGGAAAATGAACAATTCGTACCCTGAAGATTCCAATTATTCGGCTCACTCAGAGATTCGTCTTTGGAGTATCAATGAGGGGAATGAAAAGTGAAGCCAGGAAAAAAAAGAGAAAGTATTGGGGCTTTTTCCCCAATAAAGTGTTGTTTCAGGGAAAAGGGTTACTTGAAATCAGCAGCTTGACAACCAAAAAGAAACAAACTAAGAGCAAAAGGTTCTTG
This sequence comes from Cyanoderma ruficeps, assembly GCA_008694505.1. NCBI lineage: Eukaryota > Metazoa > Chordata > Aves > Passeriformes > Timaliidae > Cyanoderma > Cyanoderma ruficeps. Next base: position 518,514 of record VZDJ01000084.1, on the reverse strand, counting down.
AAAGAGATCTGCAATTTCACACATTTGCATCACGATCAGGACAGATTTATTGCAGTTCTAATTCTGCCAGATACGCTTGAAGAGAAAAAATAATATTGAAAGGAGGTCGTACTTCTCCTCCACACTGAACAAACGACTGGGGTTTTTTTCAGAAGAATATGAGAAAACCTGCAATGTCACCCTTCTTTGTCCTTGTGATCTTTTGGTGAGGAATATAAATTTAACTCTCTGTCTACAAGGGAAAGACTGCCCCCAGCAACTCGATCCAACTTTTAATCTTTGAATTTTGAAATCTTAAGTGCATCTGTTAAATCACAGTCAGATGCAAACCTGGCCACAGGGTGTGCCCAAATCCTATGGGACATTTAATTCCCACTCACAGATCTGGAGACTTTGAAATGTTAATTGTGGGACAGTAAGAGGCTCTGCATTCCTGGGCTTTCTGCCAGTGGTTCCTCAGAAGTGAAATATCAGATTTGCTGCATAAAGAGTTAAGGGCAGAGTGCTCTTATTTGGAAAGCTTGGACTCAGAGTTTGATGAACCAACTGATCTCTTCAAGTTTCAAAGAATTCACAATTTCCTTTCCTCTTTCAAATACACACTCCTTCTGGATTCAGATGTTTTCAGATTCAGGATGGACTTGACTCCAAGGTACAACCCAGTGCCACCTGTATGTCAGGTGTGAACAAAGCACAGTTACACCATTCTAGCACTTCCAAACAAGCAGACTGGCAGCTTTGGCTTACGGGTGAAGCAAAAGAGAGGAAACAACTCAGCTGACGTGAGATAATAACAATCATGCAATATCCCAGACAAGGAAAAGTTAGGTCCTGCAGAAGTCCCACTGGTGTATTTTCCAGGCCTTGCACCAAATCCCCACCTCTGCCTCCTAGAGTCTGAAACAGAACCAGAAACAAAATGGTGAAAACACCACAAGACAAGCTGTTTTTATAATTACATCAGTGTATGGGAAACATGGAACAAGGGGAACTCTTATATAGGAGATACATTTGAACAAAAGTTGGTTCCCCAAAGCCATTTTTTCCTATTCAAATAAATGTCTGCTGAGCTTTGTGATCTTGGTGACACTCTATTGATCCTGTAAATTACCTAAAATTCCTCTACACCTACAGGAACAACATCATAGGAGTAAGATGAGGAGAGACAGACAGGAAAGAGTCAGCTGTTAAAGTTCTCATCTGGCCACTCATCTGATAACAAAATCCCAGGTACTCTCTAACCAAGAGAGTTCCCCTTCTAACCCTCCACAGTACAGACATGCCATCAACTTCAGAAAATAGATTATTTATGCCAATTAACGATTTCATGATGAGGGTAGATAGGAGCATTTTGCAGTAGTGATATACACTAAATACATGTTGTCTTTGTCATGTTATTCAAGTTACAGGGGAGCATCGATGGTTGGCAAACAACAGCAAATAAGATTGCAATGACAACTGGTGTATAGAGAAAACCCTGCTTCCTTCTGAAAGGGTTATTATGTGAATTACTTGGATTGGTCTTATTTCAGTGTAATAACCTGGTGGGAGAGAAGGACTGGGAAACCTAACGAAGAAGAAAGAAAATTGAGAGCAAACAACCAAAGGTCTGAAACGTACATTTGGACAAAGGTATCATGCAAGGGAACAGAGTGTAGTTACAGCCCACTGAGGCCTGTCTTTTACTACAATAGCAGGGACATCATTTACTAAATAAACACCAGCTGCCTATAGATCTCTGACACCTGACCATTTAGGCGGTTCAAAAAACCTTCATCAAACACAGCCATCTCATACCATTAAGGGGTAAAAGCAGAGCTTTCTACTCTAGGAATCAAGAGAAAAATATAATACAGCTTGTTCCTCTCAAAGATATGGGAAATAATTTTTGGACAAGCATTTATTTTCTTACTGAGCATGCATCATCAGTCAGTCAGAGCTCTGTGCAGCAGGGAAGGGAACACATCTCTTCTTTCACCTGGGAAACAGGATGACTGTTTTAAAAATAAGCACACACATGGGCATGCTGCCTCAGTTTCGTCAACTGACAGTGTAACATTGACTGTCCAGGAAGCTTTCCTTTGGATGAAAAGATGGATGGAAAAACCACAAAGCATTTGAAAGCATATTTTTCCTTGTTGGTTTTCCATCCTTTTCCACACATATTCATTACCTCAGTGAGCAATTCCACAGCCCAACTGAAAGCAATCGCTCAGAGCAGTTCAGTGTCCAGGCTCGCAGATGGCACTGCTGCATTTGAGCTGCTTCATACCAACCAATCAGTGATTATCAGCATTTGTCCCAAAGCACTCTTAGCAAAGGCACCAGAACCACATCTTCAGTATTTCTGAGTGAAACACATAATCTCAGCAAGTCAAAGGAACTAGAGATTACCACCTCCTCTGCTCTTTCCAGAGCTGTTTTGATGGCAACATCTACTGGGAGAAGAGCTTACAGAAGTTCTGTAATCCCCTCCACTTGTCATTAAAACATGCCATCCAGGACAGAAGTTGATTGCTTTCTAAAGAAACTTCATGCCAAGTGGATGGAAGAGTTGTGAACCACACTACTTGATCCTGGAGCACATTCTATACCCACCACCCCCCACAGTGAAAATGGAGTGCCAACATCCCTGCAGTAACTCATCACCACCCTGTAAATCTGCACCTGCTTTCCAGAGCTGCTATTTATTTAGGAAGGAGGTGCAGTTTAAACAATAACAAGAGGGCATTTGTCCACTGATTTATTCTCTTCTGTTTTGCTAAACTTGACTACCTTTATTTGCCAAAAATTCACCCCCTCTTAGACCACAGATCTTCCCACTTAACTCCCAGTAAGGTTATTGACCTCTCTTTGCATTTATGTTGCATTTCCAAACTACTGCACTGCCACAAATATTGCAATGTTTTGGGTGTTTAATGCTACAACCCAGCCTGCACAAGGAGAAAGAAATCCAGGCAGAACACTAGGAACTTGTGCAAGACCTGGATTCTTTCTTCCCTGAATCTTGGGAATCAACACAGTTCTTCAGTCTGCAAGCAAGTTCCACTCAATGCAAATCGTGCTTATAACATGAACCCAATGAGATTTTAAAGTTTATCAGTGCAGATCTGACCACTTCTCTAGGCAACTTACCCTGTGCTTAATTATTTATCTCATTTGAAAGATTTTCAGGAGACCTACCTGAATCTCCTTGCCTTTAATCTCAGCCCACTCAGCCTTCTGCTGTGAGAACACAGAAAGATGTTTGATCCCTTCTTTGTGCTAATTTTTTTCATCTGTTCAAACACCAGTATCTTACATCATCATTGGCATGAAAATTAAATAAAGTACTTGAATTTTTAATTTCTGCTAAATATAAGTAGTACCTAATGATAAAATGCCATTGTAAGTATAAAATTATATGCCATTCAAGCAGAAATTTTATGTCCAAAGGTAACTGCCTAAGGTATGAGACCCATGGGGCTCATACCACCCCCATCATCTTACCATCTTTTCATTTCAGACTCACATTGCAAGGGACAAAAATGTACAGGACATGCTGAGGTTTAAGAACAGCCAAGTGCAAGTGCCATAAGCAATATACCAAAGTGAGGTAAGCAGAAAAAAGCAGGATGATTTCTTGCTTTAGACAGCTATCTGTAATACGGACACAATTCACATTTTGAGAGAATGGCCATGTGAACCATCAAACAGAAGATTAAAAATCCACAAACTATTTTTGGAGGTGATGGTGGCAATTATTTTGGAGGTTACACAGCACAGCTACAATAACTACTAATATATTTGTTTCATGAACAACTGTCATGGGAGATAGTAATTCCTTTTAATATTACACTCTGAGCTTACATACAGCATCCCTGTCTCAGACTGTGTATTCTCCAGTGCAAATAATATTTCCTGCAGGTTATTTTACACAGCCAGTCATAAGCACCACCATGGTCTTGACAGCAGTTCCTGAAATATTAAAATAACTCCTGTGAACCTTACTTCACTCTGTAACCTGAACTTGAGACCCAGCTTAAACTGCAGACAGATGTAACAATTTCCCTTTGTGCATTCTCCTTTCCCTAGTTCATTTTGTCAAGTTAAAAACTTGATGAGCCTCAGATGCTGAAGCTGTGTGGCAGTGAAAGGCCATGCACCTTCACAGAAGCAGCTCTGTTGCACAGGCTCATTTTCAGCCTGCTTGTTCTCTAGCTTTTCTTTCACTCAGCTCTCAATTGGGATGTTCAAAGTAAAAGCAAAGCCAGGACTCTAAGCCATTTTATAAGCTCTCAGGCCAAAAGCTTGACATATCTCTATGTCATCTTGTGACTGAGCAGAATTCCCTAATTTCATGTGCCTGGAGGTCTGATAGACTTGATGTCAGTTGTTTGTCTTCTGCAAAATTCTTCTAAAACTGGACTTTCTTTTTAGTGACTTCTTTCTGGCTGCAATCCCCACCAACAGTCAAATTCCTCGCTTTTTGCCTGGAAATATTCCCACACAAAACTGTTCACCAGAGATGTGGTTGAAAATGGCAATTATTTACCTGATGCCACTTCATCTGGGAGTTCTGTACCTTCACCTGTCAAAACTAAGCCTCTTTGCTATGGTCCCTTCAGAAACTTTCTGATGCTGCTCTGAGCCACAAGGCTTTCCTTTCACTCACATCACCTCCAGGGACAGCTGAGATGTGTGGCAGCTCACCAGCCCCTCGGTACCTGCTGTCCCCTAATGCTGCTGGATACAGCCCAGCAGCACTCAGGGATGCTGAGCATATTCCAGTCTGCTGCTACTTGCTTCTGCAGTGCACATACACACCAAGAAAAAGTCCTTTTATCCACCTTCAAGCATTTCATTTTCTCCCTGGACCCACACCAGCCTTTACCCCTCAGCTCAATCACCAGCACTTTCTTTTTAAAATAAACTTCATAGTCTCATCTTTGCTCTCCCCATGACCCCTGTCTTGGCCAACCTTTCCATCTGGTACCTTTCTGGCTGTCCAGTCCCATCAAGAAACCCTTGCTCATACGCATTCACTGGTCAAAAAATGAAGGGGTGAATAAATGAATGATTTAAAGAAATTTGGGTAGTCAGAAAACTGTGCCCTGCCCTCTGATGTTTGCCAGCATGCACTTAACTTTTCCCTATAGTAAAATGGCCTGGGGTAAAACAGGGCAGTTTTAAGAATAGAGAAGACGCTGAAAGGCCAAGGTGTGGGTTTACCAGCAACACGAAAAGTTAATATTTCCTTTTCACCAGGACTAATTTCGGTACCTAAGGATTGCTGAAGAATAATTCTCTAATGGCAGGGATAGAAATGATGCAAATGCAAGGGACTTTGGCAGAGATGTTTTGCCTTAATTTATTTAGAAGTATAAAAAAAATCAGAAAGCCATTCACTGGAGGTTAGTGACATGGATACATTGAAAGTAATCATGGCTGGGGAACACTGACATGTCTGATCTCCCTAAATTAGTCACTTGAAGGCATTTTAGTTTGCTTGTTTATTTTATAAAGTACAGGTGGATCCAAAACACATTTAGGCGGAAATAAAAGTGAAAAGAAAATAATTATTTTACAAGTTTCTATTCGAAGTCACTCATATGATCCCCATCCAGAAGGCAGGGCAGACCTCTTTATAAAAAGTTAACATGATGGGAGGGCTGACAAAAATTGGAATACAGCCTAAGCAATTAGTAGACTGTCAGTAATTGGAATTAAGTACTCAACTTCAGCCGCTACAAAAATGTACTGTGGAGAGCACTCTTCCACTGCCAAGGACATGAATGGGATAACTGTACAGCTTTTCCATCTCTAGCTGTGATGATTCGATGGCAGAATAATCCACAAGCAATTGAATGCCTGCAATTCAACAATTAAATACCCGGATCAATATTTAATTCACAACTCTCTTACCTTTTCCTTAAATCCATTTTAAGCATATTAATACGTTGAAGACATTAAGAGGCTTTTATTCCTGGGTGAGTGCATCTGAAGCAGAAAGCTGCCTGTACGGTCTCAGGTTGTGGTATATTGACTCATGCTTTTTGTTTTGCATATATATTGTGATAAGCAGTCATTAAAAACACAGTAAGAAAAAGAACAAGTGAGCACTTGCTCCTGAGACTGATCCTAAGCTTCACTACAAGTCCTCTGTCACTTTGGCTGAGCCACTCCTGAACTGCCTGCCTGCTGAACAAATGGTACAGCAGCACTTGCCCACCTTGCAGGGACGCTGTGAGGCTGAGGGAAGGTGAAACTGCAGCTGTTCCTGGCAAAGTGGCTGAGGAAGAGAGAAGAGGGGCAAGAGCCAGACAGGAACTGGTATTCCCAAGCACGTGAGGCTTTTTGGGCAGCAGGCCAGAGTTAGCCTAAGGGACCACAGCACACCATTGCAGATGCAGTCTTGCCCCTTGGCAGGTGCTGGAAACCACATGCTGTTTCTCTCAAAGGCACATCTAAAGATTGCCGGTGCCCTTGGGGGAGTCTGAGGAAACCTTTACCTTCACCTGTGCTAAGCAGACATGCTCTTTGCTCAAACCACTCCCAGGAGCATCCCAGCACCACATCCCTGCCTGTGTCAGGCAGTGCTGTGCAAACACACAATGGCGTTATCACAAACAACAGCCTGTCCTTCTCACATCTTGGCTGTACATCTGCCTGTAGCACTGCTTACCTGCCTGCTAGGGAAGCGCAGAGAAAACTATTTCAACCACTTCTGTACCTGTTGGTTCCCAAGCTGACTTCCTGGTAAGGATGTGCAACACAGCTTTCTGGGCTTGGGAAGCCACAGCCAGTGCTGTGCACACCCTCATGCTCAGCTGCTCTCATGGCAGTGCCAAGACAGCTCCTGGGGCAGCCTGCCCAACACAACATGGCCAAGGCCCCAGATAACAGCCAGCAAGAAACAAAAATAAGTTCATGACCCTGCTTAAGACAACAGAGCTCGCAGCCAGGCGCCAAGCTGAGGCACCAGGAGCCTGTAATCGAAACATGCCTTGTGAAGAGAGGCACACACAAAATACTAATTTTCTACGTTGCCCACACTAGCAGGGTAATAAAAAGTTCATCCTCATGGCCTGCTCTGGCCCCTGCTAATGTTTGCATCACTGTTCCTGAGGTTTGGGGGAGGAACAGAGCATAACAGACAGGAAAAAGTCTCCTTTGGAAATGACAGCACTAATGGAGCTTATCTCTAGCAAGAGTAATTCAATCCAAAATGCTGAAGCGGAGGGGTGTAGCACCCAGTTAAGAAAACATTCTGTAAAATAAAATCACTTCCAACTTCAATTAGACCCTCACCTTTTTTTTTTCCTCCCCCTGTTTTCTCCCTCAGTTAACATTCTTCCCACTCACCCTCACTTCTGACGTGGAAGGCCTTGCAGCAAGGCCAGTATTTTGTCCAAAGAAAGCCACCTCATCAGCTGTGGATTTCATAATGGAGATGTATCTGAATGTGTTAACTGATGCACGGCTTATGACATTTCAATTAGCCCACACGAAGGCCTCGTGTTCCTATGATAAAGCCTGAATATCTCTCTGTCCCCCAGGGTCTCAGCAGAGAATGCAGTCTGGCTTCACTTTCTGCATGTTAATACAGCAAGTTCCTTAATTACTTTCATATCAGGGACAAGTGGCAGTTTTCTGAGTTTGCAGTTTTTCCCCAGTGCTGCAGAAAGAGGAAAAACCCCTATCATGAGAAGTGTAGGCAGAAGGAGGATCCAGGTGACTAAATGCCACGATTAGGTTGGACAGTTTTTAAGAAATTCAGCTCTTTAAGTTCCTGCTGGCAAAAGGAGCTGATCCCCTCAGCTGGGAGGCAGCAAAGTAAAGCCCTATCTGTTCAGTGCACATTTCCAAGGACCTAGAAGTACTGCAGGAAACTACAAAGATTTGTGATCTTTTGTTCTTAAGATGCAAAAACAGCTGCTGCTGAGCATCACAGATGGGGTACATCACATGTACAGCATGATATCCTACAGATTTCGAGTAACTAGGTATTTCTGGTAGCACTTAGTCAAAATTTATCTTCCTGCTTCAATAACTTCTCTGGTTGAAATTTGTGTTGGCGCAGCCAAGAAATCCAATAAGAAACACTATGTCTATATCTATATCTAAATATAGAAGCATTATTGATTTCTTGGAGGGCAGATTCCTTTTGGGACAAACTCACACAAAAAAAGAAACAGGCAGTCTCAGCACATACCTTGAAGTGTTCAGCAAAGGGCACCCTCTGTGCCCAGCTGCTCTCACCAGATAAGGCATTTGCATACGTGACAGCCAGGTACTTGTTACTACAAGAGGGTTCATGATGGAAATTCAGGGGATTATAAACTGTAATAACGTCATAACCAAGAATTTCAGTGTAATCTGTATAAAACAAAGCATCACACAATGTTAGAGGAATGGCCTTGTTTTCATTAAAAGACAGGGAGCACTGGAAGAAATACGGTTTACTTGACACCTTCCAGTGAAGGCACTCAGGGGAAATCTCTCATGTATTAGCAGGATTCAAGAGCTAAAGGTACATTGCTCTTGCTGTGTGAGAGGCTCATGAAGTCAACAAGCACATGTGTGGGAGCAGGATGGGACAGGAAAATGTCAAAAAGAAGCTGCAAAAAGCTTGGCCTCCCTGAAGGGTGCTCTGGAGTGCTTTTGCTTCAAAGGGTCATTCCACTTCCTTCCTGGCAAGCATCCCAAGGGAGAAGGACAGCCCTGGGGGATACAGAGTGCACTCCTCCCCCACTCCTTCTGACTTACTGCTTAACTACCTTTTCATTCCACCTATACCAGACACAACGCTGCCAAGAGAAACAAACCAACTGAACCTTCTCATTTTGGTCACTTAGGAGAGTGAAAGATGGAAAAAGAAATGGGAAATCAAAAAAGGAATTCTGTTCAAGGTCCTCTGTAATTTTATGAGATGGTCCTGACATGCCTAAGTCAGAGTTTCAGGACGTTGCTTAGAGCACTGAGGGTTAGAAATCACAAATGCCAACTGCAATCCAGCAACTATGGGTCTAAGAGGAGCCCAAATTGCTGCAAAACCTGCAAGCTCCCTGGGAAAGCCAGCCATGTTCCAGGCTTTTACTCCACAAATCCTATTCCTTTCCCATGGAAACTGCGCTCCCCTCCCATGGCTATCCAAGAGCAAATGAATTGTAGGCACGGGCTGACTTCCTCAGGTAGCTCAGGGATGCTTTTGTCCCAGTAGCAGCATGAAAAGTCCCTCCATTTATAAGACTTTTAGGAAACAGGGGCATAAAAAGCACATAATTGTTATCATTCAGATATGCCCTACATCTGTGAGTTTTTCAATATTTTCTCCTGCAAAAGAAAATCAGAAACTTATTTATGAAAGCAAAGTTTTAGAGGGCAGCTGCTCTAGTTATCAGTGAGATATGACAACCTGGCATCTTCCCAACATGTATGTTTTCACCAAGAAATAAACCCAAAATGGCCCCTTTCTAGATAAACCCGAATTTTCTTCAAAGAGAAACATTATTAAATAAGTCTACTTAATTGCTTGCCTATATAAACATACAGACATATAGACATATGCAAGGGCAGACAATATTTGGAAACTTAATAGTAACTGACTTGAAGACAAGAAAAAGCAAAACATTAGTAGCTTGAGAAAAGGACCACTCTTGAGCTGAGGAGACAGAATGAAGTCACCCTTCTGTCACGTCACTCACCCGATGGCTCTCACTGCTCTTAGGTTTTCAGCTACACAGAGTGGCAGATGCCACACCAAAGCCTGATCTCAGAACAATGCCCCTCACCAGCATACATGGGAATCTGCAGCTTTACGCTGGAGTTCCTGGAGTTTTGTTACTGTAACGGCATTTATTATCTGCATTTATCTGTTCAAATAGGAAATCTTTGGCATTATTAAGCACAACATAGCCTAGGCCTGCCTGCAGCCTGTATGTTAACCCAAATACTTCAAAACACATCCCTGTAGCCAGCCCACAGGATCACATCTAAAGATTTACAAATTCCAGGTCTACATCTGTATTCCTAATTTACTAGTTAAAGCCACTTTACTAGTTACTTGAAATAACCTCATATTCCTCACTGGGAAACAAGCTCAGCAAATGCAGGAACACAGAACTTTCTTTCTGCTCACATTAAACTGTAGGGGTTTAAAAAAATACATTTACACAAGACTTCATTTAGCAGGATTTCAAAGACTCTCTGAAGGCAAATAAACAGAGGGGCCCAGAGGAGACAGCAGCCACTGGCCTCTGAGTCTCAGCACCAGGAGAGCAGACAGCTTCTCTGCAAAGCTCTTTGTGAGTCCCCAAAGCTCATACACTCCCGCCAGAGGTCAAGTGGGAAAGCCCAGCAATTCTTCCCCGTGACAAATCTGCTCCAGTATTCCTCTCCCACAAAGCCATCTCTCAGGTAGCCAGGATTCAGGCTGCACACAGATCTTTAGCTCCAAACCAGCTCTCCCTTTCACCAGCCACCCTATCAGTTCCTTGTAACAGCTTCTGAAAAACCAGCTAAAAGCTCTGATCTCCCCTGCTCTGTTTATTTAAAGCAGCACAACTGAAGTGGCTGTGGGGATCAGCAAGCTTCCCGGTGATGGAGATTCTGACAGCAACTGTCTGGCTTCTCTGATTCATGGCGAGCTGCACCCTGTCTGCTCCCCCAGCCTTGCTTCCAAGGTGCCCCAGGGACAGAGCTCTCCCCATGGAGTATCCCGGCCTTATCTTGCCCTGCATTCCTGAACTCTGATGCTCCACTCCCCCTGAGCTGCTCTTTGCATTTTATTTGAGTGTGCCAAGAGTCTGATGATTTCCAGCACAGGCTGCCAACCTCAGGAAGAGATTAAGTCTTTCTATGTCTTAAGCCTAGCCTATAAGCACATCTCTAGTTGTCCTTTGTTATCAGACTCCCAGACATCTCCACGTGAAGGGGAGCAAATAAGACACACACAGAGATGCGCCTACGTGTGGAAGCGAAAAGAAACATCTTCAGGTACCAATGTGTTGCATAAAGCTGGGAGAGAAAGGAGGATGGCAGTGTCCATCCTACTGGGATTGTGAGATGTACTTAAGGAATGTAAATAAATGCAGTTATTCCCCCCAAAATTAGATTCAAATGAAAACAGCTTAGAAATGGCAAAGACCCTTGAGGTTAGTTTTGCAATCTGTACTTGCACTTCCTCTACTATTTTTATTCGTTTTTTCCCCCTCCTTGGATTTAATTAGCTGCAGTGAACCCTAAAAAGAGTCTCAGAAATTCCTAACATACTCTGGACTCTTTCCAGTCATTAGAGGAGCCTGCCTTCATTATGAATTGATCTGAGTATGACTGTGAACGTAAACAGCATTGTAACTGCACCCTGAGTCCACAGCTAGTCAGAAAGATAAAAGAAAATTCTCCCTTTTACAAACTGGTGGCTTATCCCAAAGAAACATCCACATTCCTTCTGTTGCAGAACTCTCAGTTCACATGTTTTTTTCCCTGCCATATTAAGCACATCTATATACAGTTATGTTGGTTTAGTATGTAATATATTACATTTGGCCTTTTGCCCACAGGGGGACAGAATGGGCCATTTGTAATTAAAAAAGGCATTCTCTGTTTAACTGTATCTTATCTCTACTCTCTCTTCTGTCCCCTGCTTGGAAAAACAGACATCACAGTAGTTGGTCAAAACAACATTTTGTTCCACTGGAACATGACCAAGCCCATACTGAAATTGCAGAAGTCAACTAAATGTCTCTGATTTACAGATTAATAAGGGAACCCTGTCTCCTGACTAGAGAGGGTCAGGAAAAACAAGCATCAGAAAAGGGAAAATATTTGCACAGAAAATGTTCGAGGATTGTAAATGACCAAATGCTGGGGACCCACTATAATTACCTGCTATTCTCAACTGAACACCACAACTGTGTTGCTTCTACCGAGAAGTAATGCTTCAAAAGACCAAACAGCCTCTGCCTCTTTGTTCACAATCAATTTGATGTTAGCAGAAGCACTTTATAAAAGTTATAAAATTAGCATTGAGCCTTTAACAGGCTCTCAGTATAAAACTGTCTTCATTTTGTATAATCCAATCTGCCATTCACTGTGATACCTTGAGGACTATAAAATTGATAAACTAGAATTTCTTAGCCTAAATTGTAGTGTAAAAGCTTTAATGGGGTTCATGGAGAAGAGCCAACTGTGGAACCAGACACCAAACTCCAGCATGCCCAGTTAATTCCTGACCTATCTGCAAATCACCAGGAAAATGCAACTCTGCCTCTGAAAAAAAACAGGAGCCAGAATAAATGGATGGAGCAAGTCCTCAGGCTGGATCAGCCTTTGCTGGAGAGAAGGTGTATTTTGATGGAAATATTGGGAGCTGTGGTAAAAAGCAACTGTGTGCATAGGCACCATCGGGAAGAAAATCAGTGCTTATCCATCAGCTGGAAGGCACTGTAGTTTTAAAGCCCTGGGGACAGCAGAGGTCTTTTCCAGGAGGACTTCCCACAAGGATTCCTCTCTCCAGGGAAATGTAGCAGGAGACAAAGGGAGGAAATACCGTAAGTCCCTTCCTATTTTCTTTTTTTCAGTCCTGACTTTAATTTCATAACACAGCAACAGCAGTTCTGTCATTTTGTCTATTGCAGCCAGGCAAGCATAGGTAATTTACTGCTTGGTTTAACTTGGTAAATAAGTGCTAAACCACCAGGACAAGAGGCACTTAATAAATACACAGAAGAGATTAAAATCATGCAGAATAAGGATGCAAAGGCAGCCAAAAAGAGTCCTGGCTCCTTGTGTGAACACCACTGCTCTGCAGAGCTGGTCTCACTGGCATCCTACTATGCCAAGTGTTCTTCTCATTGTCTCCACGACACCACAGCCTTGCCCTTGCCTTCTACATCCCTTTCTCTATGGGAAGTATTCCTGCCCTATGCCAGGTACCACAGTTTCCAGCCTCACGTGGGAGAATGCAGACATCCTGAGAGTGGCCCCCCTGCATCCTCACAGCTCCCCCTCAGGGGTGTCCCATCGTGACGATGAAACTTTGAAAGTGTATTCACTCATCCGCATCCTGCATGGATGAGAAAAGCCTGCAGCATAAAACCCTGGCACTGGGGCTTTGTTGGGGTGCCCATACCTGGGCCTGGGGGCTGCCAGCACCAGGCTGTCCCTGGCACCTGCCCACAGACACAGGCATTTTACCAGCAGCTAGACAAATCGGGAAGTTTTCACAGAAGGAAGGGTATAAAGCTCTGAATTGTGTAGAGGAGCAAAGTTCTCAGCTGTCAAAACTGGCATGCCTGGAGCCTGTGGCAGGTAGCAGCAACCTCAATGCGAAGCAGCAATGCTTCCTGTGAGGGAGGCATGCTCCCTGGCCTCCCCTCAAACCCCAAACTGCTCACTGAACCTCCTCCAAGGGCAGCAGGGCCTTTATCTGCCACTAGCAGATAACAGAAAATGCCATTTAGCTGACTGTAGCCCATGCAGACACTGAGGGGATTTGGATTCAAGAGGTCCCAGTCCTTGGAAACACAGAGACCAAGCACTTGAGTAGGGCTGTGTCTCCATATGAGGTTTCTGCTCAAGCAGCCAGTCCTGGCCCCCTTGTAGACAACCCCAAACACTGGCTGACCACTAATGAAGCCTGATGTGCTCCAGCATCATGGGATGCAGTGTGCAGGCAAGCAAAGTGTAACAAATTGTAAATGCCAATAGTGGTTCATCACCAGATCTTTCCCCCTGAAAAGAAAGGCCATAACAAAATGTCATTGCTGAATGCAGGGGGGCATTTTGGATGCACTGTGTCACACAAAAAATTTAGATTTGTAAGCAAGCATGATTGAAATAGGAGTCCTTTTTATCTGAAGCTTAGGGTTCAGAATGTTTCTTAGGAAAAAAGAGAGCATATCAGGGAAAATTTTTGCTATTCATAATTTCACAGTTAAGAGAAATGGATTTACATGGATGGATGGCTAGATGGATGGATGGGTGGCTAGATAGATACAGACAGACATGTATAATTTATTATCTTATTATGTTATAATATATACGACTACTTTTTAAACATGACGGCCATTGTTACAGCCACAGGCTTGTTTAGATGTCTCTTAAATATGAAAAAAAGGTGCCTTTTTCCCCTAAATATGTCTCACAGTTCACTTCTGAACCAGAAGTGACATGGGAAAATGTCTTTTTGGGCAAACTTAGCTTCCTTTGAAGTGTCTGTAACACTGAATCCAAATCCCTAGTCTTAATTGGATTTTGCTTTCTTCTAAGGATTATTTAAAAATTCAGTACAAAGACATCAGATCTGCAGTGCTGTCATTATAAACTTAAGCTAGTGAGGCACCAGAACAAGAAAGCCATCTTGGGAGTTAACACAACTTCAGCTGAATGTTTTGTATTTGCCATTTATTTTTCTGATTCACATTAATAAATGAGACAGATGCAAGCATCATATTTCTGAGAAGTATCTTGCTGATAACTGCAACAGCCTTATTGTATTTTACTAAGCAAACTGATTAAAACATAAAATTCCTAGGGCTAAAATTTTACATGTGAGCTATTTTTTTTTATTTTTCTGTTCTGAAACTCATCTTCGTAGGTAATTCAGCAATCGTGTAGCTCAAAAGATGTATTCTCTAAAAAAAATAGATCTTTATTAAAGATATATCGATATGCACTCTACATAAAAATAAAAACCTTTCAACCATCATTAAATGGCAGATCAGTGAGTCTCCCAGCCTGTAATACATTTTCTGACAATTTTCTCTTGGGCAGATTTGCAAGTAAGAAAAGAAGTTTCCCAACAGAGATGAGCTATGTGCAGCTTTACAAACCAGGGAGCTTGATCTTGTAAATGCAGCTGATATGGACAGTCATGACTTGAGCTGGAAGGATAAAATGGAAACAGAATATTCTCCTGTGCAGGGGCTTGGAAGAACAAACCAAAGAGGAAGAAAGGGGTTGCTCAAGTGCACAGCCAAGGGACCCTAAGCTAGAGACTCCTGTGGGTCTTTCCCAGGCCATGAGCATGGGTGATGACATTGCTCCACTCCTGAACAGGGAAGGGAGCAGGATGATCAGAGCAGCTCCCACAAGCAGGGCCAGGGGTTAAGTTCTGCAGAGTTATGCCACCAGCAAACTCCAGTGATGCAGAATGAGATGTTCTGCATTTCTGCTGTTAGGACTTTTGGCAGAGCCCTGACATCTCACTTGGCCATGCCCAGCTCTCTGCACAGCCACAACCCACCCTATGTTTGTCCAGTACTCCAGTTTTTGAAGACGGGCCTTTGAGTACTGCAGCAGATGACAGACATCTGTCTCTCCAGAGGTACTTCCAAAGAGGAGAGGGATCTATCTTTCTCTTTGGATTTGGTGGTACTCGGACCACGTATTGCTTCCAGACCTACTAGAGATGAAGGAGTGTTTGGGTGGTTTTACTATTGTATAAAATCGACAGTTGATCCAGAGCAAAGGCAGAACATGCCAAGGTACCCATGAGATCATCTGGGCACAAAACAGGAACCATGGTCCCTCCAGCCCCCCTGGGTGACACATCCCTCACATCAGAGAGGGCTCTACATGAAAAGTGCAAGGGCAACTCACCCACACTCAGAAGCAGAGGACAGCATTACAAAACTCAGAGCAGCGTTAAAAGCACATCAGAAACTTTGCAACAAGTATATTCCAAGTGCCACAGCAGAAGTTTCATTTCCAAAAGCTTTCCTGAGAACAGGAGGTCAGAGCTCCCAGCTCCTTCCACCATCAGGTTGTAGATGGCTTCAATTCAAGGGCTCCCAGGTTGCAGGCAGCACTACTTCACACCAGCCATGAGGATGTGGGTACCTGGCTGCACACACATTTTGAGCATTTCAATTTAAAACTGAACAATGAAAAGGATCACGGAAGAAGTGCAGAAGTTTCTGTGCAGCTTAACTAATTAAAATCACCTTACAGATACTCATCCCAAACAAATTCTTCACAGTTTGCCACATCACCAACTTTAAAGAAAAGAAAAGAAGTGTTCTTTCTTCAGAGGTTCAGTGGCACAGCTCAATTTTGCAGTCTTAATGACATTAAAAGGGCCCTACCTCTGGGCAATGTTTGGTCTCAAGGTCCAAAATCTGCAAAAAAATTACATACCTGCTTTAATTTATGCAGCCTAGGCGAAATCCTAGCTGGCCATAAGACGCCAAGATCTTATCTACCAAAGATTTTCTCTAACGTCAATGGACTATTCAGCCAGTAAAGCAGAGTATGCACAGGATCAGCCCATAACTTGAATTACTCCTGTTATTCCTTGTTGAAAGAAGGCAGGGATGTATGTGCTTTCCAAAGCAGCTACAGGAAAACCTGTAACTGGAGCAGCCTTAATGTTTACACTAACCAAACATTGCATGTCCCTGTTAAGGGGTCATATTTTATAATTAAGCTCTCACTGATGTTAGCAGACCTGGGATAGCAACACACTTATTGTATTAGTGCCTGAAAGCACACTGTAAAGGAACTTATTTCCCCATTAGTGTCAGAAGTAGCCATCTAAATATAGGCACTTACACTCACTGGAAGCAGTGGTGGTTCTTAACTTTTTTTTTAACTGTGTATACGTGTGTATGCGTGTGCATACGTACACACAGAGAACCCTGTCCTTCCTTCTGACCCCTGGATTATGTGATACACAGACAGCATCCACAGGAGGTCTGTGAAGATGGTGAAGGGCCTTGAGGGGAAGCCTTATGAGGAGCTGCTGAGGCCACTTGACTTGTTCAGCCTGGAGGAGACTGAGAAGACCTCATCACAGTCTGCATCTCCCTCATGAGAAGAAGTAGAGGGGCAGACACTGAACTCTTCTCTGGTGACCTGTAACAAACTCAAGAAATGAAGCTCACAGCATGAAGCTGTGGCAGGAGAGGATTTAGTTACACGTAAGGTTACATATTATGAAAACCTTCTTCACCTATAGGGTGTTCAGGCACTGGCACAGGCTCCCCAGGGAAGTCACAGCAGCAGCCTGAGTGCAGGAAGCATTTGGACAACACTCTCAGCCACATGGTGGGATTCTTGAGGTTATCTTGTGCAGGGCCAGGACTTGGACTCCATGATCCTTGTGGTTCCTTTCCAACTCAGGATAGTCTATAATAGCAATATATATATGTCTATAATGGCAATAGCAGCATGAATTCAGATCTGACTGAAGCTTTAAATTGATTTCCTCAGCTTTTTAGGTTTCAGCCAGACCATAGCTTAACTTCAAAATAACCAGCAAAATACTGCATACATCAGAAGAGTATTGCTTTGGGACTTTATTTTACTGTGAAATGTCCTCAAAATTTTCAGTATTTCAACTGAGAGCTAAGATGCACCTGTCTGAATACAAAACCTTCCAAATTAATATCACGCAGATGGAGATATGAAGAGCATTTTCCTCAATATAAGAGTTAATGGTTCCAGTCATAAATCTTGTCTCATGGATTAAGCCCAGAGGATCAAATGCAGAGATTTATTACTTCATTTATTACTCCATCTGAGTTAATCACTTTCAGGAAATAGTTCATTCATTGAAACTAGAATGCTTTTTTTATAATCAGGTCATGGATTTCTCAGACATACTTGTTATTTTTTATGACTGTTTTATAACGTTTATAGTGCCAAGTGGGGCTGCACATACAGCAAACCTACCAATGCCCCATAAAGGGTATGGGCTCAAGTTTGGAGCCTACTCCTACTTTTATGATTTGTTCAGCTGCATTCCTTCCTGGCTCCAAAATTTTCTTGTCCCAGATCCAGCACAGTTTCCTTCACCTCCTTCCACTAAAAGCAGTGAGCTTCCTCTGTCCCCACCACCTCCAGTCTTTCCTGAAGTGCAGGTATTGGTGGTTTAACAATCCTCACAGGCCTGTGTAAGGCGGTCTGCAGACTAGGCTGTAGTAGAAAGCAGATCTGGAGCCTAGGCCCTCCCCAGTTTTTGGCATGTTATATAATAAAAGGAATCAGCATTTTTAGAAAACAGCTGCTGCTGTCTCTGTCCACAGGTCCAGACCCCAGAGATCTCTGATTGCCAAACCCTGCAAAAACTTACATTTCACGGATCTCCCAAACTCAACAGGGAAAAACAAACCTGCACAAGGCTTGTAGGTCTTGGAGTACATTTCTTTTTCAATGGATAAAGACCTGATAATTGGAAGCCTTCCCCCCCAGAAAAGGTGTAATTAGCTTTTCTGTCCCAGTTCATTTAGCAGTGAAGTTAAAGAAGGTGGATATAATCACTGGAATGCTCCTTAGACACACTAAGGCAGCAGCAGTGATGAGATCTAATGTAATGCTGTAGGACGCCGAAACAGAAGCAAACTGCACATCCAGAGGAACTCAGCTAAATTGTTTTCCAGGCTCAAAATAAATGAAAACAGACTGGCATTTTCCTTATCAGGGACCAAAAATTTAATGTGATTAATTCTTCAATTTAGCTGTAGTTTATTTGTGCATTAGAGATAACAGCAAGGCTGTGGGTAAAATCCAGCTCACTCCTGCTCCTGACTATTAATAATGTGTGCAGATCTTTTTCACTCCCTGAAACCAAAACAAACCAAATTACAAAAAAACAACAAAACAATAAAGGAGCTCTGCTTTATGGAAAATGCATTTAATATATTTGCCCTCTTCTTCCCAGAGAACATCTCTTCAACATTTTTGTTAGCACTGCACATAAATCAGATTTATCTTGCTATTCAGTGCGACTTTTCCCTCTCGTTTTTTTAAAAAGGAGTATCTTGGATTTGTAAAGTTACAGAAATGCAGCACAGAAAGTATGAGAGCACAACAAGCACAGCAAACACACACTACCTAGATACACTCACATAGATTACATAAAATGATCCAAGAATGGTTTTCAATTTTTCGTACTGGTATCTTGCATTACTCAGAGCCTAGATAAGACAGTCATAATGGAGCTCCCCTCACTCTGGGTATTGCACAGAGATGTAGCAAGGGACAATGCAGGAACCACAGGAATATTATCCCATCCTATACTTGTATCTGCTGCATGAGTTGTGGCCAAGGGTGAGGATAAATGCTACAACACTCAGCAGTGAAAAGAAGTCATCAGATTAGACCTGGGAGAATATCCAGGGGATTAGGTTTTCTGTATATTGCCAGCTCAGCTGCAAGAATTTCTACCTGTATCCCAGTTTTGGTGGGTAATGCTTTTCTTGCTCTTCTCCCACTTCTCTTATTTGTGTAGCATTACTATGTATTCACTCATACGCATTTTCTTCCCTTGCTTTTGAGACACCTTTTTGAATAGGCACAAAAGGGACAAAAAAGGCCTCCAGATGTGCAAAATATCCTCCTGTCTCCTATCCATCACCTTATTTATACATGATTCCTTGTCATGATCTGCAGGTAAATAATTATGGTTTAAGCAGATGTTCATATGAGGCAGAAGAGAATAAACCCCTGCTACTACACCATGGAGGGCAGAGCAGCAATGCCTCTTTTACTAGCAGAAGTAGAGGGTACAGATTAAGTGCTCTGAGGATAATGTGCTCTTTAAGAAATACAAAAGCTTTGCTTTGTATTGGATCCAGGAGTGCTGCATCAAATCAAGCTTAACTAAGGTTCTCTCAATCCACATAAAGCCTCAGGGGACCTCAGGAGCTCAAAACTGCAATACATCAAAAGAAAACCACACAGAAACTAAAACAGTACCAATCCCAAAACTCCAGCAGCTTTCCAGTGCCCTGACAGGCAGAGCAATGGGGACCGCGTCTGCTGCAGTTTTGTCTTTAACTACTCAAGAGATACTGGTTTGGTTTTCCTTCGTTTGCCTCTCTCAAAATACTGAAGGGACCAGCACTGAAAAAAGGGTTGATCATTTTCTGTAGCTAAAGTACATAACATAGGAACTCACTTAACCCCACACAGGTTGTATGATAACAAGCCATAGAATATCTGATCAAGAATCAATAGTGGTAGCTGTGGAGATCCACCAGAGCTTTACTTAAGTATCACCTAAAAATAAAAGTAGCTAATCAACAAGAATGCATCCATTTTCACAGGAAAGAAGTATGTTTTAAAGGTCTCTAAAACAGCAAAAAGAGTGAGCAACAGCAAAACACTGACTTATCAAATTCTTCAGAATATCTACGGGATCCCACTGTTCTGCTACCTGGTTTTAATTGCCCCATTCTTTTACACTACTTTTCTATGTGCTCAGAGAAATTTGATAGTGTAGAACAAAAAAATTCAGCACGAGGGAACTGTAAGCTCAGAATACCTGCCAGTTTGCCTAACCCTCCAGAGAACTTCATAAAGGCAACAAAAAAAAAAGTTATATCGCATTTCACAGCTCTAGGGAAAACCATCGCTTTCTGGACCACAGCACTAGATGCATAAGAAATGTACTGGTTCTCATAGCAAAGAAAATCTTATTTGTAGTCCCCTGTGTCACAATGTCTCTTAGCCTTCCTTCCTGTGGATCAGGACAGGTTCCCAAGATTCTCTTTGGCCCCTCTGACTGCTGTGGTCTCGAGCCAATGTTGAGCAGAGCACTCTCTCCATGAAGGTGTCTGCCTACCTAAAATCCCACAACTTCCCATAAAATTTGGACTGAGAAAAATTGAGAGAAAGAAAAACGGGGTAAGAGCAGGAGGGATTAACTCCTCCTCCAGGTCCCTGAGTGCATCGATGTGTCAGAAGCTGACGGGCACTTCTGACAGGCTGCTCCCTTGCAGGAGCTCCATGGGATTTAAAAGGAGTTTGTGGAGGGAAGGTGACAGTTTGGAAAGTGAAGCACCAAGTCTGTCAGTCATGAAGACAAAGATAAAGAATCCGAACAAGAAAAAAGACAAAGCTGCCGTCTCATTCCCAGTTTGCTAGGATTTTTTCGTGCTTTGTCAGAAGAAAGAGCCTGTAGAAAACAGAGCTTAGCAGTGAAATTTCCAGAAGTCCTTTGTCCTTCTGTTGCAGCTTTCTCCCTTGCCTTATGAAAGGCATTTAAGGAAAAAAAAAGTGTTTACTAAATGAATTGTGCACGATTCCCATTTATCTTTTCAATATTTTTAAATTTTCATTTCTTTCTTAATTTTTCCTTGATCACAATGAACCCACTGGGAACCAGATCTGAGAAGGAGATTATTTTAAATTCTAATCACAGTAGAAATTATTTATATTAAATATTTCTATAGAATGGCTCAGGTCACCTATTAAGTTAACCCACACAGACACCCCTTAATAAGGTATGCTCTTCATTATCATCCCTAGAGACAGAGAATGTACCATCAAAGCCCTGTGACATCCAATACTGTGGAGTAAGACCTTTTTTTGCAGTAGGACTGCGATTGTACAAAACCTACACAAAATCAATACAGCTGACTAAAGAAGGATCCCTTTGCTTATGTAGCCAGACCCTCAAGTTGCTAAAAGCCATCAGCCTAGGGCTTACATCAGCTGCTCTGGGATCCCTTCTAGAGATAAGCAAAGATGCCAATGGGACAGAAGGCACAGGATTTCTCCTTGAATCAACAGTGGCCACCTAATTTCCTTTTGAACAGAGTGCCCATATAACGTGGAGCAGTCTCCAGAGCCCTGGCAGGGACAGACCTGCACAGGAACTGAGGGACACAAGATGCCACAGTCCAGGTTTGACCCCCAGCATGAACCCGGCTGAGATTTTATATTTCCAAACAAACCAAAACAAAAAATAATTACAAACCTGACACACTGATTGGAGAGGGTTTACTAACTGCAGCATTCTGGCTTAAATCTTGAAGTCCCTGAGTTTCTTAGCAATTTGGAAGGATTAATTCTGCCTACTACATATTCTGGACTGTCCTAAGAACCGCTGTTAGCAAGTGGGTTTGGTTAATCTTTTGATTAATCTCTTTTCAACAGGGGGAATTGGTTTTGCCACTCAATTACTATACAGCAGGCTAAATTCTGTTCTCATCATTCGACTTATAAATCTCCCTGTCTCTCCTTTTTTTTTTTTCTCTTGCTTTTCTAAAAACATGCTATCAATAAATAATAGAGAAAAAAACCTAATTCATACTCAAATTCTTAGAATACAAAACCTATGCAGATGACAGCATATAGGTCACCAGCTGTAGTGCAGCATAATACAGAATCTGCAGACACTCTGTTAGACAATTTCAGCAATGAGGAATACATGATAGCATAAACAATTTCACACAATGATCACAAAATGAACCTGCCCTTCCATTGCCCTCCTATTCTTCTACTGTTGTTTCTGATTTGCCTCCTTATAACAAGAAAATTTGCCTCCTGGTTTTATTAGAGAGCGTCTGAGGGATTGCTCTGTGTGACAGATAACAGAGAGCAAAGCAAGGCGTAAATGTGACTCAAAGCACAAAACAGGTCTTATCTTGTAAAGTCCCATGCAACAAGCACTGAGGATGACACACTCCTGTGTTACTTGCTATATAAGACTGAATTTTTTATTCACTCTAAACACAGTTACCTGCTCTTACCCAAAAGCTTCCTGTCCCAATTCAGATGTTAATTCCAAGATTTTTTTGCTTAAATACTCAAAGCACAGAAGAGACACAAGAATGATGCATCATAAATCCCAGAAATGTTGCATAGCAGTATGGACACAAGGGAAATTCTGAAAAATGACACCAGGACAAATCCCTCTGTGGCACAAGGATCCTCTTAAAGAATGACACATGGCCAACTGAACCTCTGCTTTTAAGGGCAAACCTGAAAAATCAACCCTATGAATGGCACGAAACCCTTCAAGCCAGTATCAGTGGCATTACCTGAGAAAAGCCATCCTGTAACCAACCAGAGAGTCAGCCCAATTGATTTGTCTTGAAAATAAAGGTATAAATGCAGCTTGTCTAAATTTGAGTTGATGGCCCTAGGGAAGGCAGATATTTCAAACCAGATGCTTAGACCATTAGACCATCTGCTCTAGAAGTGTATGAAAAGCCAACTGCTACAATGGAATTATGTCTCCCTCTCATTTTCTCCTTAAATCAATAGGTCTCTTTACACAAAGTATTTATATTGAGTATTTTACTTTTTCAACTCCTTCTGCACTTGTAAATCCTAAGGATCTCTTCCCTCAGTGGACTGTGAGGCAGACAGGAGTGCTAGTTGGTTCCCACCAGGCAACGATACAGCTTTCTTCAAATTATAAAAACAGACTAATATTTATTATGGAGTCTTCACTTTTAAAAATATATAACTAGCTTGTGCAAAATCACATCAAAATATTGTCAAAATAATTTGTTATGTAAATGGATTTCAAATGTAACACTGCTTTCTTCCCTTTATCAAATGAAAACAGTTTATAGCTTGACCTTGAATTTCGGGATATATGTTACTTAGAATTTTTTACAAAGTAACTTGCAAGAGTTAGTTATTTAAATCATACAGGATTGGGTTTTTCCCAATTCACTCACTGAGGTACTTTTATTAAAATTAACAATGGAAGTCAAGGAATAACATGTAGCAGGTAGGAAACAACACCCCATTAGTGTTAAAACCAATATGCTGTAAGTACTTTGGGAACCCATGGGTCCCCTGAGGTCATTCCTTAGTAACTTTGGGATTTTGCTGCTGAGTCTTGCAGAGCACAGAGCCACCACCTCGATCAGCGGTTTTGTTTTACTTCTCTCTGTCTCTCCCTCTTTCTCAAACGTTAGGCAATTAACCTACCATCAAATAGCAAAATTAAAAAGGAAATAAATAAATTAAATGACTTTATGATCAATCAGAACCTTCTAACTTGTGATCGCCCAGGTTGGTCCTTCCAGAGTTTGTGCAGCTGTAATAAAGACCCAACCGAAATAAGGCCTTTCATTTGTTGCTCTGAAAGCAACTGGAAAAAGGGGGAAATACCAATCAGATAGCAAAGCATGAATAGCTCTATTTATACTTCATGTCAGTAATAAGTACATGGAATTGAAATAAGATGTCTCAGTGGCCCTGTGGTCTGCGAGAGGAGGCTGAGTTTTATTGAATGAAAGATCTGGAGTTTATTTCCTCCTGCTGCAGCATCCTGGTTGCCATTAAACTGACTGCTTCTGTTCTCCCTGCCATGGTCACTGCATGTGGGTAACAAGAAAAGCCATGGTACAGACAGATGTTCACCAAAAACATCATCAGCCAGCAGAACATCTTAAAATACCAGAAACTCAGTCTAACCCATTTCCACCTTTCTAAAGCAATAGAGAGACATGGCCACACCATAACAGCCTGCCTGTTCATACAGCACGGGGCATCAGCGTCCAGACAGGACCCAGTATTTAATGGGATGCCAGAACTGAATGTGCCTGTATGCCAAGCTCTTCACATATGAGCAACCTAGCAGTGTCCCCAAAACATCAGGCTGCTGAAATGGTTGAATATCCCTCCTCATTATTTCAAGCATTTGTACCTTGAGCTAATTGAATCCATGTGCACTAGATCACATCCAAACTTAACTTTTCACAATTGTTCGTGAGCATACTTTATGCTCAAATCTGTATAAAAATCTATATAGATTTGCTTTTACCCCAAACTGAAAAATGTTTATCATCATAGTCAAAAAATTACTCTTTAAATTTAAAAAAACCTTAAAACATTGGGGTTGAAAAACACATGTAAGCTTAAAAAGAAAGTTACCTCCTTTCCCATGGCGTATTTGCAGTAGGCTTGGCATGAAACAGAAACTGGGAGCAAACACGGTGAACAAATAACAAAATCTCACTACTTCCAGTTTTCTTCTCTTTCAGATAAAATGTTGTTGGAATTAGAGGAAACATTTGCTCCTTGTTCTTAGTTAGGATTTCTTCTGTGTATTAAATCAATTAAATCTTAATGGGTGATTCCCTTGTTCTTTATTTGAAACGAAGCAAGCAAAAAGTTGGAATACAAATAATGTGAAAAGGCTGGACTTTATATTTTATGTGCAACCATATGGCATGCAGGGCTGCTGATTTCAATAAACAGATTTTGAATTTAAAAAACCTCAATCACTTTGACAACAGTCAAATGGGAACTGCTGAAGGAAAGTTGTTTATTATCCTGGAAATTTCCCCAGTCCTCAAAGTGTCACAACTATCTCCTGCATCCCAGTTTCAACCAGCTACACTAGTGCTGTTCCCTGCATCCCGGTGCATCTTTGTGGAGAAGAGGAACAGGACCAGCGTGGGGGTGGGCAGTACTTTTCCATTGTGTTAAAATTAGTTCAGCACACTGTAGACGTAATTAACTAGGATGCCTCAGCCTTGTTTACAAACGAGTTCTTTCAAGGCTTTATTTTACCAATTTGTAAAGTGGTGAGTAATATTGAATTTTCCTAAGCATTTCCATTTTCGTAACAGCATCACAGTTGAGCAGTCTCCAAATTAGTAACAGTTATGTCACAACTACTCTACTGAGAAAGTGTGTTTACTTTTCATTAAAAAATGAAGAACCAAGTCATGGATAAATCACATGTCTACACCAACAGAAGTCGTCTGCAGATCCATGGCTGGCACCTAGATGCCCTAAGTCCAAGGTTAATCTATTATCTACAAAACTCACAGCCCATTATAGTAACAACAATGACAAAATGGTGGTTTGCATTAATATTTCAACATTTCTGGTTGTGAGTAGGACAGCAGAAACAATGCACACAATACAGAGTAAGGCATCCATGATATGAAGTTGACTGTGACTGCACTTAGAGGCCGCTACAATTCAGGCCAACTGGAGGCATTAAAACTGCACCAGTGCCTTACAACACAGGGTTCTTGAGTCTGCCTGCTGCAAGACTCACCTGTGAGGGAAGAGATGCAACATCTTGCTAATTATGTCATTCAAACATGCAGAGCACACAAGGAAAGCCAGAATCCGTTTTGAACATGGGGAAATATCTTTCAGCAGTGCACTTACTCCCTGCCTTAGCATTTGCACAGAAGAGGCGAAAGAGAAAGAACGGAGTCCTCCAAAGCACTCAAGAAATTTCTGGGTCAATGGGAATCACAGCACCACCTAGTCCTAAGTGTTTTAACTGATGTAAGAACACGAGAAATTAATAAAGCCAGGCTGCAAGAACCAATTTCATCTAATATTGCTTGTAATCAGTAGCAAGAAGATGCAGAAAGTCGGCAGACAGAGTTTGGTGAAAGGCCAGGAGGTTAATTTGTCATTTGCATAAGTCATTTAGAAGAAGAAACTATTTAAAATTATGTATCCATGACACATTACACATGAATAGATGAAGAGTAATCTTGAATAATAGTTTAGTGTGTATGTGCAGAGGCGGGGGAAGGAAGCTGCCTTGATAAAAGAGCATAATTTGCAAGCATTAGAGCATGGGGGTGAAACTGCCCACATTACAGAGTTGAAAGATGTGAAGGAAAGCAATTTGAAGATGCTGCTTCACGGCAGTCATTTTGCCTATACTTGAAGAGAGGAAGGAACAAGTAGCCTTGCATGTGCAAGGTTTCACTGCAGCAGTGGTCCTGATGGGGCCATACTACCAATCAGAACCGCTCATCTTTTTCCAGACTATTTTATGCCATTGTCTTTTAAAACATCGCTGCTGGAGCAGGGTTTCTGTCATGAGGAGGTGTAAAAAGAGAGCTGATTTGCCCAATGGTTGAATGTGATGGGAGGGCAGGGGGAGATGGGAAGGGGAGACACACACACTTCATTTTCCCTGAAGAGCAGTGTGAGATTTCCAATCCTCAGCTTTAACACATAAAATATTAAGAACCAATTTTCAGCTGCACCTCTGTCACTTCCATTATCATTCTACACGTCCAGAGGTGATAATGGACTCAGTAAATTGCAGCCTCTTTCCATCCCAGACCACAAGGGCTTTCACCTGGGGACAAGTCTGCACAAGGGGTGGCCCAGATATATGCTAATGGCATCTAGCAGCATGGCACTAGGGAAGACAACAGGATGTGTTCAACAAAACAAGGTACCCTATAACAAAGGCAGGAAAAGAGATGCCCAGGAACAAAGGAAAATCAAAAAGGAGAGAGCTTGATTCCCAAAGTTATGCATGTATTGCTATCCTCACAGAATTTGACTGCAAGTACACTGGGCAGTCAAACTTCATTCAGACAAATCCTATCTGAGCCGCTCGCTGCTGTGGCTCAGCCACAGTGCCAAACGGTACTGAGAGCAATGATTTTTTAATTACATTGTGACAGCAATATGGACTGTGGCATGGCTGATGACAGAGCTGCAACTGGTATTCAGCACATCCACTGAGCTCATAGGCATGTCTCGGAGCCAGGCAAACAAAAGACACTTACAGCAAAATACTGCTGCTGCCAGCTGCAGCCTTTGTATGCTCCCAGCTCTGCTTCAGATCCTGGGACATCACACTTCTGGTGACACACACTGAATTGCATGGGAAATCACCCAAAAAGTTAGTGATTTTTAAATAATGACAGTGTAAAAGAGCCTCCATGGATCATAAGCATAAAAGGTATCAGTTTCTCTCCCATGGATGGAACAAACCCAAATCTCAAATCCAGCAAACAGATGGAAAGTGTCCAGTTGGTATTAACAAAATTGGGATCAGGCCCAAAACACTGCAGGGCTCTTCACTTTTAACAAGCAGCCTTCAAGGAATAAACTGCAAGCATTGCAAGCCAGACTGCGAGGATGTTGGTCAGTACTGGGAAACCCTGAGTGGTTACCCCCATCGGGGCTGAACAACCTGACCCGCCCAGGTTGTGGGGACAGCATCCCTCCTGCACAGATGCCATGAGCATTGCATTTTATTTCCCTGAACTGTGACATCTGTTAAAGCTTCCATCCTGCCACACAGCTGAGAAGGCAAAGTGCACTTTGCTACTACATGCTGTACTTCAGTAGTTACTATTTCATTATGTTTTTCCCTGGCAAAGCATTGTTCATGTATAACAGGAAAACAAGGACACCTGGAACACAGCTAGCACACAAACACGTCATTTGGTTCCCCACTCCCTCAGATGGAAAACGAAGCTTTACAGTTTAGATGACCAACACAAGTGGAAAAAATGTGGACTGCTAAACTCTGAGAGTTCAAGAAGTTGCATCTTACATAGATCTGAATGCCACAGCACCACAGCTCACTAATGTCACTTAGTGGATATGCAGCCCAACCCAGAGAGCCACACAGCCCACTAACAGCAGCAAAGGATTATAATTTACTTGCTTCCAAACAATCCCACTCAGGCATTGCATCCTTTTACGCACTTATCAGTATATCAGCACTTAACAATATTTAAATATTTGTCTGCTAGGCTGTGCATTGACTTTACCTGCACTTGTACTGCACGTACTAAGAGGTATATCATGCATAGCATGATATTATTTTAGGAAGTCAAACAGCAACATTCGATCCAAGTTGTAAGCTGGCCACAATTAGCTCTCACAAGAATTACAATTTTGAAAGTTCACGAGGTTGGATTACTCCAGCTGCATTTCAACAAGTACTAATTTTGCATGTGCCAGTCTCCTCACAAAAATTTCATTTCTATGAATTTTTAATGATGCAAAGCAATTTTTTCAAGGTCACTGAGAGACCGAGCAGTTATTCATACATTAAATTTGCGCACAGTTTCTTGGCAGCTTTGCAAGAAAGCGAGCAAGGATGGTGTGTGGTGGCAGTTGGGGGAGGAAAGAATAATGGGGTAAAAGAGCAGAAAGAAAGTTAAAAGAAAAATAAGGGAACAAACTTGACGGAGAACTAACTTTAAAAACAAATCATGGAGTTTATTCTAGTCCTAAAAGGGGAAAGGAGTGAAACTTGTGTTTTGGGCACATATGCAAACATTTAAATCCCCTTCTTAGCATTTTATTTTGTTTGAATAAAAAGGAGAGTGGGGAGTCATTAGACATTTCATTTTATTTTGGCTTTTTTAAAAGTCCATTTATGTCACAGCAGATTTTCCACTAACCTAAATGTGACAGTATTGAAAGAGCTGCTTTACCTCATTAACCAGTTCTGTGAAAGAGCTGGCATGACACTGATGGAAATTAACAATTCAAATGGTTCTGGCAGCCAGGAGAGTGCCCGCTTCCAAATATTTCACCTCCTAACATCACCAAAATCTTACAGGAGCTTAGTGCTTGACAGCTATGTAGCACTGCCACCCTCTAAGCTGTTTGGGACAGACAGTTCAGAGAGTTTTTTTAATATTCCTCAACTATTTCATTTTCCAGACTTCAAGCTGCAATTGTTCAACAGAGCAAGCAATTCCCAGGAAGAGTGGGTAGATCCCCTACCTCGCTGCTGCAGTGTGTGCTGGGGTGACCCACACTACAACATATATGTACAAAATGAATGTAGGAACACTGCAGGTACCTTGGGGAGATAATGCAGCCCAGCCCGAGGTCCTGATTCACCTCAACAAAGTCACCGGTGTCCCCAAGCCTCCGCGGTCAGCCTGGGCAGCGCAGCTGGCGCTGTACAAGACTGCATGTTGTTTCCCCAGCTGGCTGATGTGTTTTCCAGCAGTGGCTGAACAACCCGCGCTGCCGGTTAAATCTGATCACCCGGACAGCTTTCCCTATCAAGGAAAGGCTGCTGCGGGAAGTGCGGTCCTCATCACCGCTGTCATTCCTCATTCGGCTGAGCAGAGGAGACGCCCCGCCGGCAGCGGGAGAGCTCCAGGAAAAACGCCTGCAGGAATCTTTGGCCTGCGCACACATTTCCGATTCACCTGCATTTAATGCCATTAATATTTCAGCAGCTGCAGTGCCAGGGTCAAACTGAATTTTTGCACTCTCTGTTTCACTCGGAAATGTCAGTCTCAGACCATCTGACGGATTTTTTTTTCTTTTGAACCCTGATGAATGAAGAATAAAAACAATAAAAGCGAGTAGCAAAAAAGTTTACAAAAAGGTCAGAATTCACATTTTCATAGCCTGTAATTTAAATATAGCTTTGCACAAAACTTGGCCTTGCTATCTGTCTAAGGCTTAAGGAAATACGGAATACAAAGGGTCCACCAGTAACACTGGATTCTCTCTTCCCCAGCAAAATCCACGGCAGCACAGGGACTGAGCACACAAACTGTTCTGTACCCAGGGCATAAACCCACTGTCTGAGAGGAGCCTCCCCATCCTCTCCAGCCTTGCTGTAGGCCTGAGACCAGCAAGGCCACATCTCTAGCGTGGTACTGATCCTGAGAAGCACTGGAGATGGGAGGTTCTGGACATTTCCTGAGGTGCAGGGACAGTGTAATATAAGAACAACACAAAGAGCAGAAGCTAGAACAGAAGAGCATCTGCAGACCATCTCTGGGAATATCTGAAAACATGAAAACACTTCATGAAGAACACTGTAGGAACAGTTGGAATATGGGCCTGATGCTGAAACCTGCATAAAGGTCAGCTTTCATTCAGATAGCACATCACGTGTCACCATTCAAGTCACCGTACCCTGCAAGCTGTCCATGACCAGTGCAGGACCAGAGTCCTTGTTTCATTCAAGAAACTCCAAGGTGAAAAAACAACTCAATGCCACCTCTTTTCCGTTCACCTTTGCTGAATGCCAGCAGACACACAGCAGAAAGCTGTCAACAAACATGCGAGTTGTATCCACACATGTTCATTCATACAACTAGAGCATATATCCTAAAGTATATAGAAACTGGTCATCACATATATAAACACACACTGTAGACTCACATTCCCTTTCTTTAAGAGAGATAAGTTTTAAACTCTCAGATTCCCTTAGAGATTTTCCCATAGAAGTCATTCACCTGTGAAACTTGATCCCTTTTTGTTAATGTTAATGCTATTTTATTTAGGTGGAAAAAAACCCCCACCAAACAGAAAGCAGCACTTTATTTTTTTTCTTAAAAACTGAAAGTCAAGGAAAAAAAACAAACCTAAAAGGAGCCTCTCAGGTTCCTGACACCTTTGACACACTGTGAAGACACAATCAATAAAGAAAACCAAGCCCAGCAACATGATTTTCAGTGTTGTGGTTTAACCCCAGCTGGCAATAAACCTTCACACAGATGCTCAGTCAGCTCTTCACTGGTGGAAGAGGGAACTGGAAGGGTAAAAGTGAGAAAACTCCTTAGCTGAGATAAAAACAGATTAAGAGGTAAGGTGAAAGCCACACGTGCAAGCAAAGCAGAACAAGGACATAATTCACCACTTCTCATCGGTTCCTAGCCTCTGTGAAGAAAATTAATTCCCCCCATCCAAACTGGCACAGACATACCAAAGATTAACAGGCCATATAGCTTCTCTCATGGACTGTGTGGGTTGAAATGCCTCCTTGCCTTCCCCCAGGAAATACTCCACAGAAAAATGCCATCCTACCTTCAGTTATGTGCAAGACTGATGGTTTGAAAGGGATGCACATCTTGGAAAGCTCTGCACCAAAGGCATGGCCCTTTTTAAACATCCATCCTCGCAGCTTGGCCATGGTGAGATGCCTCAAGCCACAGTGCCTAGCTGCAGGAGGATGGAGTCATGGCTGCATCTGGTTTCTGGTTCCCACATTATTGCCAATGGCACAAACTTCTCTTGATCATTGGGAACTCTGGGGAACTTCTGGAGGCGTCAGCAAGTCACGAGAAACCTCAACAGAAGCAGCTCACACAACAAAGTGCTTAATGAACTTGGGTGCCTGAAGAGGACTTTGGTTTTAGAAATAAATTATTGTGATGGGTTTTTTTGTTTTGTTTTTAGTGAGCTCATCCCCAAAAAGGCAGTCTGAAGCAAAAAACACCTGCTGATGGTTTTCATCCGTATGTTGTTTTTCTGCAGGGACTTACCAGCAACTCAACAGACCTGACTATACTCTGTTCTTTTCTCTCCTTCAGCATGGGGGAAATTCACTGCTTCCTGACCATTACTTAGAAATGAGCTTTTCACTTATGGCCTGTATAAGTTACTGAGCTATTAAGTGTTTAAATACCTTCCTGCCATTCTTCCTCCCATTCTGCAGATAAAAAAACCCAGACAAAGGAGTGCCAAAATGGACCTCTAATTTCTCTGAAGACTGATGAGTCATAGTGGATAGGTCAGCTATAAATTTAACAAGATTCCCAGGAGCACCCTTATGTTCCCTCTAGTACTAGGTATACCAGAAGTAGTATTAAAAATTAAAACATTGGCTGTTAGTTTTAATGAAAGAAAATTGAATTAATAAATATTCATAATTATATTCCCAAAATAGTCCTGTGAGCTAAAAAATTAAAATTTAAGTGTTTTATCCAAAGAATAAACACTAAAATTCTAGTTGATTAGGAGAGGTTTGCTTTTCATGGCAGAAATCTCATAAGTGAGATAGAACTGAAGACATGTGTCTCTCCATCCAATGTTAGGCCACTGAAACAGACATTCCAGCATTATTTTCCAATTTTGAGAAGTGAAAAATAACCCTTTTCTGCAGTGTGAAACACACAAACAAAAAAGGCAACATAAGGATCTAATAGTCAATCTCAAAAGTATTTCTCTCCCTCAAGATCCCTCTTTATTTGAAACCTGGTTTAACCTGGGTCTCCAGCATTAACAAAACTGCCGTGCAAGTCACATATGTCATAAATCACAAGTGCACAGCTTTTGTACCAGCTAACCCTGTGAAATGCCACAGCAAATCTGATCAGAAGAGACTTCAGCCACGTAAATGCAAATGCTACCTTGTAAACCACCACCACCACCAAATTACTCAGAGAAGCGTAACTCCCGATTCTCTCTCCCTGTTTGTTGCTCTGTTAGGATGTGGGGAACAGCTGCCTGATGGGAGATTCATTCATTTTTATTTTCTCAGCTGATTCTCCATCAATTACTTAATGAATTTTATGATATATACTACAATAAACTGGCTATCAAATTAATGAGGAATACAGTCACGACATTAAAAATGCTTGATATAAGAGTTCATATAAACAGCAAAGCATGTGAAGATTATCAACACCAGAAGGATTTTCTGACCATCTAACTTGTTTTTAAAGTCTTAAAATGTGTTGAGGTTTGTTTTCCTTCTTTATGAAGGCAGGATAGGCAGCTTTCCACTTGTCTGTGGTCATTTCCTACTCAATTTTACTGTCATAGCATCCCATCTGTACTTTGAATGCTTACGCAGAATTCCAATAATCATCAGTAATAATTCATGATCTGTGTAATGCAAAGAGATAGGTTAGATTAAATTCACATCTAATATCCCTTTAAAAATGGAACTGCAATCATTTTGTGTCTTCCTGTGGGTACTTACTTCTGAAGCAATGATAATCTGTCTATAGAAGAACTTTCCCAAACTAACTTTCTGTAAGACAAATTATGGAGCCGCATTTTTTTTTCCTCCCCTTATTATACCAGTCCTAATCTTGCAAGCCGGTAAATGGAGATGCCCTGTCCTGTATTTGCAGAGCTGTTCAGAGCTCAGCATGAGGGCTGGGCTCTGTCAGCCTGCAGACATCCATTTGCAAGATCTCGCACTTAAGAAATAACACATTTTCCCTTCCTCATTTGCATAACCATTTGCCACATTTTATTTTGACGCACAGTCCACGGTTTCAAAGCTAAGGGACATACAGCTCTGTTTAGGACAAAATTCATGCCAGTGCTATATCATTTACATTTTTAGCTTCCCATTGTGCTGGGAAGGGTAGACTGAGCAGCTGCAGAGATGAAGTCTGGATCAGGCCCATGTGGTTGGAAGAGTGTTTTGCTGCAACCACCTGCCAGGTAGCACCTAGGAGAGAGTTAAGCACCTCTGTCCTAGGAGGGAGTTTAAGCCATTGTGTGAAAAATGGGGAAAATGCAAAGATTTCAAAGGACAGCCGATCAGGACTACAGGTTGCTGCCATCTGCATCCAGCTCATTTGAGTACAAAGAAACCCTTCTCTGTTGCACAGATGGGGCCAAAAGATACAAGGGAAACAGGTGCAGGACTGGCTATTTATTCAAGCATTTTCACATGTTTGTTTTTGAGTCACTCAGCTTCATTTTAAAGCCTTTTTCTTTTCTTTCAGGAGTAACCTACAAAGAGAGCCCTTGGGTCTGAGCAGGGCCTTCATAAAGGTGATATCCTTCTCAAACCCAACTAACACCAGTGCTCATGCACTGGCTTGCCCTTCCCAACACTCCTGCAGACAGCCGCAGGGAAGGATGTGCCACCACAAGAACTCTGCTTGTTCATCAACAAGCTTCTCTTGGCATTATTATTTTCTTGCCTCATGCTTTCCTGAGCTGCAACTTCAGATTCAAAATAAAACATTAATGACTTTATATTGGTTTTTCTACTTCATGATGTAAAATATTCTAATTTCTCACACATTCTAAAAGAAAACCTGAATCCTACCTTCTTTTGGTTGTTCAAAAGGCTGAGACCTTTAATTTTAACTCGCCATGTTTTGGGGTTCTTTAATTAAAATTGATTTCCCAAAGGATCATGTTTGCATGAGGGCATGGAACAGTAAATGTCAGCAGCAACCAGTGTGGTAATGCCCCTGTTTGGTTCCCCTTCCTTACATTACAACAAGTGTGAAATCCTGACAGAGCCAAGGCTAAAGGAAGCTTTATCTTCAGCCCACACCTAAGAGCATTCAAAGGGATGTGTCTGGCACCCACTGGGACTCCTGCAGATGGGTCTGAGGGAGTTGCAGAAAATGGGGGCTAAATTCATTTAAAGTTGTCAAGCAGTAAGCAAAGGCCTCGTACCCATCAGCCAGGTGCACACACACAACTACAGAGTTTTGGCTTCTTGGAGACTATTGGCATTGCAGGGGTTAATAATTGCCCTTGAACCCCTGGGATGTGGACTTGAAAAGTTCCAGGGTTCAAGTGCGATGCCATAAACAAGGTGCTAAATAATGAAAGAGCAGCCTTGTACAAGGCTCCCCCTGGCAGGGGATGAGCCCACCAGAAGCTCCGCCTGGCCTGATGGGCCAGGCTGCGACGCCGGCAGCATAATTTCTACAGGGTGTCAGAAAATGCATTACTGCTAAGTGGCACCACTCTGAATGAAATCTGTATGGGTCAACTGCAGGTTAAGCTAACAAAACAATTAAAAATTTAAAATCTAACAATCAAAGAGCCCCCACCCCCCCCCACCCCAAGCACTCAAGAAGGAGCAATGGGTGGCTTCTCATGTGGACAAAGAAAGGAGTCACCACCTTGGTTTCAATTTTCCAAGCAATAGTGAGATGTTTTCCCTAAGTGGGTTTCACCAGCTTATTGCCTTGAAAACACTTTCAAGATCTTCTCTTTGTTAGTGAGAAGGACATCAACATATAATGTTTGAAAGCATGACCTACATATAAATGGTCACTGTGAACCTGTCTAAAGTCTATCGGAGGCAAGATCCCAGTGGAAGGACTCTCACTTTCTCTGCTACTATTTCTATATAGAAAGAATGTGGAGGACTCAACAGAATTTGTTGATGATGGTCAGTGTATAGCCATGCTGTATGTTTGTGAGCAAACGGTGATCTTGCAGGCAGCTTTAGGAAATGGATGGGAGAGACATTTTTATGAGAAGGCCATAGGCAGCTGGACGTCTTATAGCCTCCCTAAAAAAAGGTTTTGCTGTGAGCAGCAAGAACAGGGGAAACTTCGACGGGCCACAGGGAGATGTTTGTTTCCAAAGAAGACCTGCTTGGGATGGAGATGGTGCTTCTAGGTGAGGTATGGCTCAGCCTAGGGCATGAAAAACTACAAAGGTCCAAGACCTCAGTTAGGGCAATGGAGGAGAAAACAGCACAAGTGGGTTCAGATTCTGGCAAAATGTCCTCTTTCCTCTTGAACACCCTCCCTAAGCCATACTTCAACTCTCGTGAGCACAGCCATACTCTTTTCTCCATTACATCACAGAATGAAATAATTGTGAGGCTGGGGAACATGCTGGTTTCATATTCAGTAGGGCAGCCTTTTCCAGATCAACACAAAATAAGGCAACTATGAAATATATTTCATCTCACAGCAAGTTTTAAAATATTTCTCTGCAACCTCAAAATGTGTTCTGTCTGACATGTTTACATATATCACTCCATACAGGCTCATTGGCAACAAAATGTGCTGCATTATGACTAGGAACCTTGCACTTTCCCTCATAAAGCCCAAAGGAATGTTACCTGTATGGATCCTGCTGATCGGTTTTAAAAACAATTGTACTGCTCCTAAGACTTCCATGTATTTTTTAAACATTCATATTTGTAATGAAAAGTGATTCTGAGTCAAGATTAAGCTAAACCTGTATATATGTATGTAGTCTAAGGAAAGGCTTCAACCAACTCTTAAAAATATACATTTGCATAAATGAAGTTACAATGGGAATAAATTATTTCATGAGATTACTCCTTAACTTCAGGAGCTACTGAATATTTTTATATTTATTTTTGTAGCAATTGCTTTATTTAAGAAGTAGATAAAATGAAATGAAATAAACATCAGAGCAGAGGAATGGAAATCCAAGTAGCAAAGTACTGTACTGGTCCACAAGGATGTTTCCTTTGTGGATGCAAATCAGGAATGAAGACCCATCAGAAACAGAAAAGTCTGAATCTATTTAGATTTATATCAGAATTAATCATTAACGTAGAAATAGGGGAAAGCCCCTGCCTTATATCCATTTGAGTGAAATGCAGAAAACGAAATGTATTTGTTGAAGTTTGTAACTTTTCCCAAATTGAGTAATATACAAAATAATAAAAAGGGCTGAAATATGACACAGGTTTGCCTTAAAAAAAAGGCGCAAAATTAGTAGCATTGCCTTCTCTTTATGAAACCTGTTACAACACATATTTTCTTCATTCAAATAACAATTCAACTAACAGACTACGCCACCAGTTCAGATTCTACTTAACCATTACTTAAACTTTATAGCTTTATATTTTTCCTTCATTTTCCTGTGCTGCCCATCCTGCTTGCATTGGGTGACATGAAGGGAATTGCTCGTTAGTGAGCAGAATTACACAATGTCCAGACAGTGTTTTCAGCTAACAAAAACATGTGTGTACACAGAAAAATTAAAAATATCCACTGTACAATGCTTCTCCAGGACAGACACCAAATAATAATTTGTTTTTATAAATACAGGCAAACCCCAAATTATGCATTCCCGGTACACTTGGGTTTTTTAACAAATTAAAATCATTCCAGCATCTATCTATTCATCCATCAACCCATCCATCCATCCATCTACCCATGCCTAACTCCCCTCCTCCCCTTCCTTTTCATAAACAGCTCTGCTAATTAACTCCCACATTGCAGCAATCTTTCCATTACAGGAAAAGGAGAGAGAGATTGAATTTATCTATACATGATGAACAAATGCCCTGGAGAAGCTCTTGTAATCTAATGTGTCAATGTAGATGAACTCCTCGGGATTTCTTTTCTTTGTTTTATCATCCAATAACAGCAAAAATAACACACAGAAGAATCCCAGTACTTAGTCTACATAGCTAATCAACGACTGGAAAGACATTCAAGGTTGCATTGCATTTATCCTTTCTCAAACAATAAAATTCAGGGGTGACTGCTCCTGGGTTTGAGGTCAAATTACTATAACAATTAGGCTCATCAGTGCGTTTTTATTATTAAGGAATGACGACAAAAAACGGATCTCTATCTGATTAAAGAAAATAAAGGACTAATTGAGAAGAACAGTGAGTCCATTGTTTTTCAAGTCCATGGAAAAGGGCTAAGCTTCACAAATGGAGACAGCACTAATCCTTACTACAAGAGAAATGAGTAAGAATGTGCATCTTCCTAAGGAGATGTGGGACAAGCCATGTCCCAGCACACGCACGGCAATGCACTGCCGTGCGCCTCTACATCCTGATCCGGGACACGCGCCTGTCACCACGGCTTTCAGAAGTCATTTATTACCCTGACACCTCTCATTTAGTATCAGCTCTGTGCTCATTGTCACAATGAGTCATTAATGTCACAGTCTTCACTTACACCTTTCTCTATTTTCTTTCCCAGCTCTGTTTGGGTGCAGGCTCTCAGCACGCGGTTACGCGGCTAAAACTTGCTGGAGCAGTGGGCATTTTGTCTGCGGACTGAGTGGGAGACCTGAGCTGTCAAAATAGGAAATAAAACCCCCATTCAATGGGGTTTTGAAACCATTTCCAACTCTGTGATGTGTCAAAAGCTGATTAGCACAGTGGGTCACACTCCACTATCTTTTGTGAAGCGTGGTGCAAAAATGCTAAGAATTTTTTTGCCTTTTTTCTTAGAAAAATATACCAATATTTTAGGACTAAATAAAAAATAGAACTAAAAGAAAAAAAAATCACCAAAAAAGTCAGAAAACAAATTATTTCAAGCCTCAAACTTTGATCCAATACCAAACAGAAAGAAGTCAAAACGCGAGAGATACAGAACAATCACAGTTGCCTTCTCTTTCCATATTTTCAGTAAGCAAGAAGCCATCCTGTTTTATAGGTCGGGATCTCCTTGCACTCCTGAACCGGTCATAGCAAATGAAAAGACTGTGGCTTTACTTGAATACTTCATTAAAAATTGTTTGCAATGAATATTGTTTGTAAAAGCTTCACAGCATGCAAAAATACAAGCAAAAAACCCCAACAAAACAACACTTAGTTAACCCAAAACAAACTAACAATGATGGTTTTGCTTACAGAAAGAAAATAAGAAAATATGAAATTTTTTCTCTTCAGTGGAGAAGGAACTACGTTGTAGGATGAAAATAATCCACTTGCATGCAAACAGATACACTTTCCTAATCAATAAAAAAAAATAATCAGCTCTGCATTTCACAGACCAATCCTCTCTTTTTTCATGCAATATTTCAAAGCTATTTATGTATAATGCAGCTGCCAAAACATTTTATGTGGTTTTAATGCTGATAGGTAAAGCAATCAGAAGCTTTTCAAAGGAATTATAAAAACTTCGGATTTCTAACTATGTTGAACAGACAGCTAACAAACAAATGTTCCCAGAGGCAACTTCATGCCTGCATTTTACCATAATCAGAACAGGACACTCCTCTAGTGAAAAAAGCCACCAAGAGTTAGGAATATGCACTTTGTGAAATGCTTGGTTCGTTTTATCCTGTGCAGCACCATTTCACAGGACACCAGATTAATCCAGAGCACCGCCTGTTCTGAGCAGCATGATGCAAATATAAATTCACCTTTCAATCACTTCTGCGGGTTAATGACACTGAGTAATAGCACATTAACAAAGTGCCACTCCAGACACCAGTCAGGCATGCCAAACAGATAATCTGACAAATGTTTCGGATTCATTTTCCATGAACAGAAACACTGTTCGGGCTTATTAACTAGCAAATCTGCATACAGTGCAGTGCAGAGCACAGAGGCTCCATTAGAAGTAGCAATCTATCTCATTATCTCATTAATGTAATATATAAGAGTATTTGGCTTCTATTATTGTAAAATGAAAAAAACCAAACATTCTTCTTCTCTATAACGTTGTAGAATATTTGCACTAATTGCTTCCTATACTCCAGTGAAGTTCTCAACAGAGAGCAATTCCTAAACTGGTTAAGAGAAAAATTACGCTTTCAGTTACTATCATTTTCAAGAGGGCAAATAGTTCAGCTAGCCTTCCCAAACTACTCTCTAGACTCACTTAATTTCCCCTTTTGCTATTAAATGCTTTCCTTGCAAAAGTGATGTATCCGTATCTGGCCCTCACATCTGTTACTACATCTCTGCTTTTACAGATGTCATTTGAGCATGTGGAGGAGTAGAGTTACAGGGGCCAATTGCTCACTTAGTCCAAAATCAATAGGAGATGAACAGGATTTGTCTTCTTATCTCCATCTTATCGATAACCAAATGGGAAAAAGGGCAACTAAAAAAGAATAGTTCCCCAAAATGTTCATTCACAGTTGTAAATAAAATTACTTGAGTGCTTTCAAAGCCATTAAATATCGACCTTACCAGAATGTTAGAAAACAAGAACATTGCTAAAACAATACATTAAAAACAAACTTCCCAGCAGGTTTATCCAAACACAATTCTAACAGCAAGCACACATACTGAAAACCCAATTAAAAGCCCCATTCCTATGCAGAAAGCAGAAATAATGCTGCGATATCCGTATGTCAGCTCAGTTTGTAATTTTTTTTTAACAGCTGGGATTCGGAAAACTATCTATAGACATTTCCTGTGTTGGCTAAACTTTGCCTAGCTGGTTAGCTCCAGTTCTTTGCATCTTGATGCAGTACCAGTAGTTTAATCTGACTGGGGAGAAGAGGAGCTGAGGGGGCACAATGATTTTTGTTTTGCCCAAAGTGTTATAACACATTATTTCTAGCCACAGAATTCACTTCTTCACAGTGTTCTGCCTCTAGGACCAGGAGTCACAGTTTATCACTACCTATAACAAAAGGTGGGTGGAAAATTAGCTTTCTGTCCCTTTGTTGGTCACCCTGAGCTTTCATCTGAGCTTTTGTTTGAAAACACGGCTGCAGGTGATTACTCCAGTGGGCCACCAGCCTAGTCAGCCACGTTTCAATTTTCTTTAATGCTGAATTTGGAGTTTCAAAGCTGCAATCTGCCATTGTGAATTTCCCCTACTGTGCTGTGCCTCTGTTTCAGGGCGTCAGAGGACATGGGGGCATGTTCTTGCTCTTGGCCTCAGATTAAGGTAGCCCCGGTCTATTTTCCCTTTTAAATCTTTTGTTTCATTTTGCATCCACTTTACAGTGCCCTGCAGAGAAGTGAAGAGGATGTGACATGGTGGTATGACATTGTCAGGCTTTCTCCAAAGTACTTCAGGCAGGATTTCAGGTTTGTGTTGCTGGATAATTAAGTACTTTGCTTTATTGTTACTTATATCGAACAGCTCACACACTATTTCCTTTAGAAATGCCTCAAGTGCTCATGTTAGTTACAATTCTTAAATAACCTAGTTTTTAATGGCACTACAGGGTATTTAACAACAAAAATATTGCTGCAATTATGGGATGGCAAATAAACATGTTATCGATTAGTTCAGAATTTGCGATGAAAATCACAATTGGGAGATTAAATCACCACCACATTTGTGAAGACACTGGGAGATTATGGGCAAGTCTTAATTCTCCAGTCTGCCTCTTCTGTGGAATAAGAGTTAAAACACTCCCTTTTCCCCAGACTTTCTGCCTGCTCAGACAAAGCAAGTTCCTTTCTGCTGGTACCGCTATGGTGCATGCACTCCTGTGCAAGTGCCTTAGGCATTACCCTGCTACAGAGCAAATCTGCTGCTATGAAATATTAAATTATAGTATGAACAAAGGATTTAAGTTACTACTGGCTTAGGATTTAGCTCAACATACAGTGGATTCCTTTAATTTGTAGTTCATGGTATTTCACGTATTGGTATTTACAATTAGACAGTCAAACCCTTGATTTTCCTTGAATCATGCACATTGTTTTACATACATTACAGTCCACAGAGACTCAGCAACAGAGAGAGCAATTAAGAAAGCAAACAAACTGTAGTAATGAACCATATAAGGAAGAAAAGCAGAAATGTCACCACCAGCCTTCAAACATATGGCTCTCCAAGGCCCTCCTTGTGCCATGCGACTTCCACTGCTCCATCAGGCACAGATGCCTGCTTATTTTGGAGCAGAATTTGCTTAGAAAATGTCTCCTGGTCAGCATGATTTCATACCTCATTAGCATTGTCCTGATGCAAGTAATGGAAATAAAATCCTGGAAGTCAGGACTGTGTACACTCGCAGAAACTGCTTGCTTATCAGATGCTTAAGGAAGGCAATGAAAACTGAAGAGAGAATAACCCAGCAAGTGGTAGCTGGGTTAAGGATAAAGATAGCTGTCAAAAACAGGGAGATTAGAGTAGGCGCCAGTGGCACTCAGAGCTTAAGAGAGTGTTGTCTCCATTACCTGGGGACGGGGAAAACAGATCACTGTTTGCCTGGATACACTAATTATTTCTGATGTTTTGTTACAAACTGCATTGGGGAAGTGCTATGAGTAACAAAAATCAACTCTTAATGTCTTCTACAGCTTTGTAACTCAGATGATGATGTCAGGAAGGTTACAGCACTACCCTGAAACACCCATGTGAGCACAGGCAAGATGGAAAAATCTAGTGAAATGGGTAATAGGGAGCAAAGGGAAGATGAGGATCACAAAGAAATCCTGTAAGTCAACTTTGCTGCCAAGGAGGGGCTCATTGGTCAGACCGAAGTAATTTGTTACTTTAGTGGGTATCATATCCAGAACAACACTCAGCAATCTCACTTAAGTTGCCTCTATTAGTAATTTTCAGACTTCTATATGCAGTCAAAGAAAAGGAAGGAACTATGCATTTTTTCTTCTATCTGCAGTCAAAGATTTTTTTTTTTTCCAAGTAACCTTCTGTAAGTTATCTTTTTTATATAAAAGAGAAGCAAATTGGGTATTTAAAAGTAGAGGAGAGTATTGGAGAAAAAGTTCCCATTAGGGGCACTGGATCTGTGAAATGTGGGTCTCTGGCCCACAAGGCAACACTTGAGTAAACAAGCCAATGACTTGCTTCCAGAATCCACAGTATTTTAAGATACTCTGTCACTCATACAAGACAGACTGCAAACAATTTTCTGTGGTGCATAATGTGAAAACAAAGTGAAAGAATGTGACGAAAATGAATAGGAAAAATATTCTTTCAGGCTTCCTTTATCCAATCAGCTAAGTACCACTTGAAAACTAGCTATCTTTACTGCATTGTAATTAAACTTTGTGTCTGTTGATTACAGCAGAATTTAGTTGAGTTTTTCAAGTTGCCAGCC
Organism: Cyanoderma ruficeps; assembly: GCA_008694505.1. Taxonomy (NCBI): domain Eukaryota; kingdom Metazoa; phylum Chordata; class Aves; order Passeriformes; family Timaliidae; genus Cyanoderma; species Cyanoderma ruficeps. The sequence goes on along the minus strand of VZDJ01000084.1, from coordinate 475,860 downwards.
ACAGAGATGTTAAAACAGGAGAAAGAACCAGTGCTGTAGTCAACATCCTGTTTTACCCACCTTCACTAGCTATTATCAATAATAAAATTCTTTATTTTCAGCTCCTCTTTCCTCCTCCCCTACTGAAACAACTTGAGTTTGTGCCGCAAGGTCCCACTGTCTCCAAACAGTACCTTACTTATGTGACAAAAATTTGTACAGATTAACCGTGACACAAATGGCATCTTGAATCATGGACAAGGTGGAAACTATTTTGAGAAGGAATGAGCTTGGTTATGGTCTTAAACAAGTTTGTAAATGTATTCCGACCCCAAAAGGAATATTTTGATCCTGGGGGAGTGAAGGAAAACCAAAAAGAGGAAGATTAACAAGTAAATCTGCCACAAGCACTATTCCCTGAGAAGGATTCCTGTGCCTTGCACAAGAACAGCCCATTTTCAGGCAATCCCAGCACTCCCCACAGCCAACTGCTGCCAGCCCACTGCAAGCAACACTCTTCCATTGTCTCTCCTTCAGGATCCCTCATCAGAAAGCAAGAGTCCAGCTCTCTCTCTGATAAGCCAGATCATCCCCTATTCAAGCAAGTCTGGCTCCATCAAGCATGAGAAGTTATCACTCTTACAGCAAACACATAACTCACCCCTACCATTTCCCTCTCTTGTTTGGCAGCTGACCTCCCACAGAGGATCTGAAAGAGGCATTAATGGTTTTTGTCAGCTCATTTTGTTTAGCAGCTATCAAAATCAAATCAATGCCTCCTTCATTGTCTTGGCTTTTTCCTTTGCAGTTTTTTTCCTGTACTTCACCTCATAATCGCTGTGGGCTTTGGGCCCTGATTTATCCCTGGTTCACAAGGCTCTTGCTTCATGGGAGCAATAACCAAAAGTGTAATTCCAGCAAGTTTGCTTTTCAGCGTGTTCTTGCTGAAGGCAACAGCTTTATCTGTGCGACTCTTGAACATAACTCAGACCCCAGTGTTCCCAGATGAAAAACAGAAGAAGGAGTTCAGAAAAAAAAAAATCTTTTGCCCTTCCCTGATTCACCCTTTCTGGTTTTGTCCCCGTACCTGCCAGCTCCCATTGCAGCTGGAGCCCAGTGGCCGGCTGCAGAACCTCAATAGGCTGCTGCAATGCTGCCAGCTGAAGAGGAGGGTCTCCACTCTGTGGGTCCTCACACAGGAGATGGGCAGAGCACAGTGGTGAGGGCAAGCTCTCCTGAGACAACACCGAGGGCTGGTCCCTCTCTGTCCCAGGCTGGAAATGCTTCCACATCCCAGCTACATCCTCTGGTTTGGCATCTGGGTGACTCAGGAAATGCTAAGAGTAAGTCTGGCAGAAGCATATTGGTAGGAAGAAAAAAAAAAAAGAAAAAAAAGGTCATATAATAATTTGATTCAAGAAAATATTTTATGTTCACCAAAGACAAAGCTTATGAAATAACTAATATTGAATTACTCACTGGGCTCTCATCCTACAGCTCTAATGCAAGTTCTGTCCTGCTGGAGCATACAGAACACAGTCCTTTATTCTCAGAGGTACTAAAAATCTTTACTTCTGTATACGTGGTTATAGATCTTGTTTACACATAAAATTTCATGCTTTTATAAAAGTAAACTCCAAAGCAAATGTAACTCTTCAGAGCCATTATTACCCAGGGGTTTACTGCCAGACTTGTTAATTCTCTCAGCAAACACCAGGTCCAGCCACTCTGCCTCAGTCTCAACACTTCTTCAGAGGCTGGTGAGATTTATTTCAGTGCCTGACACTCGAGCAAAGTACACTTTCCTTTAGTTTCTGTAAACATGTTACTATGCAGCAAACTTGCTCCTCTATTCTTTCTTGTACCTTCTCTGCCGTTTCCACCTCACACACGTGTCTGACTTGCAACCAGCAAGGGTATTTCATTTACAAGTGTCTTCAGAGTGACGCTCGAATTTTTCTACCTCATGACTGCAAGTGCAATTAAGCCCTGATCTTTACATGTGGCCTCTAAGAACCACAGTAATGGAAAGAACAAATCATTATGAATAATGCTGTCACAGGGAAACACATATTCTCTTCCCATTTACCCCAAGGCCCCTAGCAGGCTGTGTGGGTGAGGGAAGCACTCTTTGATGCTGAAACCTGTGTGGCAGCACCATTTTGATATTCTTTCAGCAAAATGTGGGAAATAACAAACCCAACAGAGAAGCAGCACCACAGTATGCCATTATGGATGTTACCTCTTACACTGGGTCCTTTGGATACCTCTACAATTTAGGAATGAAAAATACCAAGTATTCCTCTTGGGCGATGCAACAATTGCACTGGGACACTGCAGGAAGACTGAGGCACTAAAACATTTCAAGGCTTAAGAGAATCTTGAGTTTCCTTTCTAAAGCTCAAGGAACAGTGAAACATTTCTTTCTCTCCCCCCACCCTTTCTCCTTTTTGACAAACCAGGTACTCTAAAGAAAATAAGTCAAATGGTTTAAATGAAACCAACCTTCCCAATGCATACAGTCCTGCATGAGCAAATCTCTGCACAAACAACTATGGAAGAAACATAGCAGTAGGTAAACAAGATCAATCTACCCCCAGGCTGTTTCTCTGCAATGGAGTTCTGTTTCAAATGAATGCAGTCATCTCAAAACAGTTTGGAATATCTGACATTTGTAATTCTGCCCCCTTCCATCAAAGCAGGCATTTCAACTGTGCAACATTTATATTCCACTTATATTCAGTACTATCTTATTACTGAAGTATTTCTGGCAAAAGTTCTTATGAAAAGAAGCTAAAAATCATTAAGTCACTGCCACTAGCCCACATTAGGGAAAGCCAAATATCTTCAGGGAAAAGAATTTTCCCAAGACAGAAGATATAAAAAATTATCTTTCAAATCTATATACATGGAGCACATAAATGCGTACATAAGAAGACAAGAGAGGGAGGGGGAATGTAAATCAGAAAATAATAATTTCAATGAATGTAGCAACAATAGAGGAAGACTTTTATCCTAAAGCACTTCACTGTGTAATACACAGTATTTGTCTATTAAAGAGGCTCAGGAGGGTTTAACCAGACCAGACGGCCTCAAACACGAGTATTAGTACATTTCTTAACATCATCAGTTGCTTAATGTTGCATTGCCAGCATCACGTTTGTTTTGCATATTAGGGCTTTTCCTCAGAGTGCAGAGTTGCAGCAGATTTTTGAGATCATAGGAGGGCATGTGAGCAAATGAGCCAGGCAGATGAGCCAGCCTTCTGGTGGCTCCTGTACCTCTTACACTCATCTGCTTTCCACCCACTGCTTGAAGAACAGCACTGTGCTTAGCAAGGAGCAGCAATTAGTATGGGGTTATCAAAGAACTCAAACCAGAAAGTTTTACCTTCTGGATCACTAGATTTATCAAGCAAGTGAAGCTGAATCTTGCTGTCATGTATATCTGTGAGTGCTTCCTCAGTGATTTCTGGTTTGATTTAGTGAATTATTCCTGTTCCCTCAGTACATGCTCTGCACAGGAGACCGAAATGATGCTTTGGAGTGAATAATTGAGGTTGGATAGAATAAGACGTGTAAAGGGACATCACCAAGACAAACACCACAGGCTAAACCCTTGACAGGAACTCTGCTGGGAAGAGGCAGGCAGAGGCCAGCCAAGGGCTCTACCCATCTTCATGTTTTCCTACACTTCTTACCTGCTTTTTAAAACTGTTCTAGGATGATGGTAGCTAGAAGAAATGTTAAAGCAATCTGGTTTACACTGGATAAGATACATGGTTAAGTCAAAATTCCCTAAAACACATATTCAGGACACTCAGAGGAACAGGGCCTTTCTCCATTCAAGAGGACAGAAAGTATTCTTAGTTTTACCCTTTTATTCAGGCCAAGATCCAAAAGCCAGCTGTTCAGTGCTGCCAGCCCAGCAGCTACAGCAACCCTCCATTTTGCTTCTTCCTCTCCAGTCAGAGCTCTGAGCACAGTGAGACTGCCCAAGACCTGTACGGTATATGGGATGGGACACACAGTGATCCCAAACTAATTAGTCAGGGAAACATCTTTATTTGTGCAATCACTAAATCCTTCAGAAAAATTTAGATTTCACATACCTTAGGGAACTGAAGTTTTAATTGTGTCTAAGAGTCCAACTCCTACAAATGTGGTGTTGTGTTGAGCAGACCGTGACTTGACTGGAGACTTAGATGATGTATTGAAATGTATTCCCCATGCATTTATCTCAGCTTGGATAATGAAACTAAGCTGTTTAGCTTCATTACCCATGAAATACCCTTAAGAAACAATTGTGCCACATTACGGAAAGCAGAGTTGACTTTCCTTTTCACACTCTTTATCTTCTCTGGCCTGTCTTCTTCACTGTGTCTATACTGATCTGGGGGGCTCTGCAGTGAAGGAATCATGCCTTCCTGTCATCTCTGAGTAGACCCCACAGCATGTTGAATAGTCTAGTATAAACAGCAAATGATAATAATTTACCAGCAACAAGTTTTACTTTTCAACTCCATGCTGCAGCACATGAAAGCACTTTTTGGCCTACCACATTCTTTAAAAATTAAAGCTAAAAAACCTTTGTAAAATACAGGCAAACAAAAGCCCAAGAATATTTATCTCCCTTAAAATCAAAATGCTGGGAGCACATCTTTAGCCTACACAAAGTGTGGTTTATTTGAGGAGTAATCTGTTACCAACAGTGAGATAAAGGCACTTACACCACAATAGTTCTGAGCCCACAGGAAGAACACCCTGACCTCTTTGCACTGCTGATTACAGGGTCCTTGTTTCACTGTTGTCTTATGATCAGCCCAAGGAGAAGACTCCCAATGACTGCAAGATATCTTAAAATGGCCAGAAGTGCTGTCGACTTGCTTTCTTTTCTTCTTAGCTCAGCACATAACATCAGTCATATGAAAGTAATTTAAAACAGGCAAAATAGCATAAGGAATTTACTGATATTTTCTGCAGGTGATTTTCTATAACAGGTTTTAGTTTTTACTGATGTAGTGTGTCAGCCTTGCAGCTGCAACCGAACAAAAATAAGAGGTCAACTAGTGGACAGAAAATGTAAACCAGAAATCAGCACTTGACATTCTCCACTGCTGTCACGGCTAATGCAGAATGAACGAACTTGAGCATCTTAATTACTGGGGAGCTGAGGGAATGGAAGGCTTTGGGGTCTACTTAGCACTTTGTGAGATTGGGCCCTTTCTGATTTTCTCTCAGTGTTCATTTCACGGGGAGATAATGGAAGGCTTCCACCTTGGACAGAGGGAGATGTGAACGAGACACAGGGCACCCAAAGGGATGAGGTCACCCCAGGCATCACCTCTGAGCTGCAGATCAGGGCAGCAGGCAGAGAAGAAGTAACATTATCATATAAACCCAGTGGCTGTGATTCATCTCTATCCCAAAGCAAGCTTGTCAGCTCCTGAACACTAAACCCTTGTTACTACTTTTGTTTAAGTCACGTAGAACAGGTTACTTCATTGCACCATTTGTCAAGGGAAAGAATGAATGTGATGTCCATTGTTTAAAATGGAATGAAAGCCAAAATGTGAGCAGCAATTTTAACCTTCAACAATTACATGATCTTGTAGAAGAATGCTCACATTTTACATCTACTACCTGAATGACTTGAGAAAAATTATTTACTAGATATGAAGAGTTAAGGTGAAAGGACTTTCTGCTGATCTGAAAACAACACCTAATAGCTAATCCTTTTACAATAAATCATGAACAAGATAGACTGGATGTGTCTTCTTGTCCATAGATCGCACTGAAGATGTAAGTAGCTGTTGATGTTATGTAGTAAGAACAAAGCAGATTAAAAAAAAATAATAATAAAAAAATGAAGCCCCAGAGTTTTATATGCTGTCGAGTGATAAATGACTGGCAAGAAGAAAAACTTGGTGGGGGGGAGAACTGGTAATTTTATACTTTCAGCTCATTTCTGTCATCTACAAAAAATACTGAACATTTTACAAAGGTGAGAGTCTCAAAAACCTTCCATATGTATATATGTGAAATCTAACTCCAAAGCACGAGTTTTTAAGAGAGAAAGCAGTGTTATACTTTCTCCAGCCTACAGCAGGAAAGCTGATGGCTGCTGACACAAATCATCACACATACAAATGCGACGCCACTATTTCTTTCTGTAGGTATAAGAAATACAAAGGTCATCTGATATGCAGTCTAACTTGAGCTGGAATTCAGAGAGGAGTGAATTATAATAAAAATTCTACAGTAATCAAGTAATGACATATGCTTGGTAATGACAAGTAATGACAATTACCTCAAGGCAGTAGGTGATAGCATTAACATAAGGTGACGAATCTGCCGACCCCTGAGGTATAGACATAGCTCTCATGTTTGGTGTTGAGGAACTGGGCTTCTCAAGGCCTCTGAAGCAGATCTGGCCCTTTCGTGTAGACATTTGTCTATAACTGCAAACACTTCACATATGAGTTCAGAGATGCTGGCACATTTTATTGAGGACATAGGCAATTAATTCTGATTTACTATAAAACAGGCATATCTCTGTTCTGCCTGCCAGGTAAGATTTTCTGTCCATACCTTAATTGCCATGCTTTATGCAGAAGGTTGCTACACACAAATGTAATAATTTATGGATCAGGGACTCCTGTGGTGCACTGGATGCTGCCATTCTTTCAAATATCCATACATCTGCTAAGGTACACCACTCTGCCACATAATGGATTTAAGGTGTAAGAAGTACAGACATTTGGGGACTATTTTCATTCAAGTAAACTGGAAATGAGACAGATATATGTGCAGACATATGCCAAATTTGTTTTTAGAGGAATTAAGGCCTAAATCATAAGTACTTCATCACTCGTGCTTGCTAAACAATTCAGGAACATTTTTAATTACAGTCTTAGGCTGACATACAATGAAAAGATTGTCTACAAGGAAGCTCGTGGGACAGTCTTGATTTTTATGAGGAGTATATCACATTCCACAAATTTAGTCTAAAGTTTTGTAACCATTCCTAACTAGTTTGTGTCTCCTGGACGCCTGAAACTTTGCAACGGACTAACTTGACCTAATGCTGCAACTTATCCAAAATGTGTTAATTTATGGGGAAGGTGCCTTGTCATATAATGACATAAAATCATGACAGGACGTGCCTTCATCACACATCAACACAAGATGCCATGAAACTACAGTGAGATGAAGTTATTATGTGCAGTACAACAAATACGATTCTCTCTGGTGAAAAACCAAAGAGAAAAACTGTGAGTTATGTCAACTGTAGTGACAAAACAGCCTGTGTAACACAAATCCCTTGGAGTCAGGCCAAAACAAACAACTAGCAGAGACAAGATCACACACTCAGAGATGTAAGAGTGGCAAGTGGGTACTGCTTGGAGAGCTTCTCAGAAGCAAACGTTCTTTGCGTGCATTTTTTCGGTGTTAATTTTTTTGCCATCGATACAGCACTGAGGCCAAGTAAAGTAACTCTGAATATTACATACACACCATATACTTTAACTACTTAGTGCCCTGCTTTATTATTTCTTCTTTTCAAAACCATGCCAATGCGTCTTTAACATGAACTGCCAACTTCTGCAAACAAGACAGTTAAGAGAACGGCAGCCCTCTGAAAACTCGGCCAAGTCTGGAACAAAAGCAGCTATTTAAACAGCGAACATTGAAAAGTCTGTTAAATCATCTGATTTGTGTAACCTGAGCCACGCTATGTGAGGTGTTTCCGCCCCACTAGCCAACTCTGACTGCCACAAGGGTGAAGAGAACAGGGTTCCTTAAAAATATCAGCTTCTGTTTATCAAAGAGCTTTGTAAAATCATTAAAATAACATTTCTGCTACAGTGGCTGCCCTTAGAAACTTGCCAAATGCTTCTGATAACTGAATAGGTACCTCAGTAGTCCCAGTATTCCAAGAATTTCCTACCATAAGCAGCAGGAAGCACAAGTTAGTGCTCATGCACTGCAGCATCTAATGCCACGCTGGCAATCTTACATGGAGCACATGCTGTAGTGTCCCAAGCCAGCATATTCAGCCCTAAGAAAGCAAGATGTACTTATCGGTTGTACAAATTCAATCAGTTGCACAATTCAAAAGCAGAATTCCTGAAGCCTGCTGAAGGCCTGAATTCCTGCCTTTATGTACCCTAGATCTCCCTCTTTCCCTGGCTCCAGTGGGCTTCCACCACTAGCAGCACCACAGTCTTCCCCTTGTGGCTGCTGGGGCAGCACAGAGGAGGGGTGCAAGGTCAGGGTGCATGAACACTTCCCTTCCCACATCAATCCTTCCCTCCACCAGAATATCGTTACGCTCTCTCAAATCCTGCTACTGATTTTTGGAGAACTTGAAGAAATAACTCATGCTGTTCCCTACCCTCTTTCTGCTGACATGGGCTATTTAAATTAAAAAAAAAAAAATACAAAGTGTTTGAAGAGGCAAACAAAAGCATAAGCACCTACATCTCACATCTTTAGGAACCCAGAATGTTTTCAGAGGAGGAAATTGCAATAATGGATAGATCATGAGAATATTTTGGTGAAAAGATGCATGTACATGGTTCCATCAGAGATTATGACAATTCTGCCACCACTACTAGTAAGCTCAGGGCTTCACACTGATCACTCATGATGGACATATTTGGGATGACAAATATCTGTTTTCTATCTATTTGCTGTTTATCATTTTGCTTACATGTTCTCCGTTAACACACTGCTATGGTAAAGCAAACATACATCTTGAGGAACTAATCACATTGAGTAGCTTTAGACTGACTTTGTATGGGATCCCCAAATTTTCTCTTAGAGCTGTTAACATGTTCTGGAGCTGACCTCCTCTCCTCTGTGACATCTGTACAGCTCCAAGAGCTTCTTGTTCATAATTAAAAGTGACAGTGTTCCTTTTGGTTAAAATTAACAGAGGTGAAACTTAACAGAAACTGCCTACTCAAGGAGTCACACCACTCTCCATTATCAGACTCTAAATTATTAACTTGCCTTAGTTTTATAATGATTAATTATTAAAATTCAGCTCCTTGTCAACATATTCATCCTAGAACTGATAGATTAGCAGTGTCTCCTGCTATATTGGCTGTGCTCTAAACAGTGACCTTTCAGCAGTATTTCATGTCTCAAAAGGATTGTTGTAGTGTCACATTTTACTCAGGTTAATAAAAGAAGCAGAAGAAGAAACAATAAACACTACACTGGAAATTTAAGGCAGAATCTATTGTCCCTTGTATCTCAAGCATCCAACCGAGTTAAGGTGGGAAAACAAGAATCAAAGTTAGCTGACCTGCATTCTGCAGCAGGAGCAAGAAGGCGTTTCTACTATTTATTTTTTATTATATATTTTTATTTTTGATTAATTGCCTCAGTATTCTTCCCTTAAGACTCGAGATTTTGAGGGATTATTCAGACACGGCTTGCTGCTGAACTGCAGCAAGGTTTGCCTCTAGTCGAGAGGCTACAGTTGAAACTATTCACTTACAGTGTGGCATTCTTGGCACTAAAAACAAAAGACTCTGTTATTTGAGGAATTATTTTTTTCTTTTAAATAGCAACAACTACAATCCTTTGCAGTGTCCTGCATATTTAACACTTATTGGAAAAGTCAGCTGAATACCACAGATTGTAATCAACATCTTTCACAGATGCCAGGATTTTTTTCTTTCCCTTTGAATGCTCAGAGCTTTGCAAGTCATTAGTCCATTAGTACAAAGTTAAAGTACGCCAATCAATGTCATTTAAAGCTATAGGTCATCTCGGGTTTTCATAAACAATCTTAAGGCTAATGACAGCTACCTACCCTTCTGCTCTCCTTTTCATTTCATCTTCAGCTTTCTTTGAAACATTAGATTTGGCATTTGCAAAGAAATAAACCCTCTGCAGGTGCTGCTTTTTAATCATGATAAAATAGAAATTATGTTCACAAAAATCACTATGAGACTTAAGGAAAAGGCAGGATATTGTGACCTAGGTTTATTCTTACACTTTCTAATATCCTTCCAGTTTACTAGAATAATGTGAAAGAAGCCATGCCAGAAAAAACGGTTGCTGTTTGGCTTTAAAAACGCTTTATTCAAATGTTAGAAAAAGTCTTGAGCTCGGGTTACATGACCTGCCAACAGTAAATTCAGGTCTGAGCTCCGGTCAGACCCCCTGCCCGGCCTTAGGCATATCACTTAATCTCTCAAAATGTCTCCATTTCTCCCTCTAAATGAAAACAAACCAGATTGCCTGATATTTTTCCCCTTTTTTTTTTTCCTCAAGGTAGCACACTGGTGCAGGCCATAATAGTAAGCTGGCAGAGAGCTAAATATCTCTTGTGTGCCTTCCATCAATTTACTGCTTTCTGCCTACCTACAGGGAAAGGCCCTTTTGGGAAATAAAACTGCTGAAATCTGAAGCCCAGATTTCCATGAGCAATGAAAGGGTTGTTTGCAAAATCTACTGTCATCCTTGCGCTGTCAGGGAAAGCATTTCACTTCCCAGTCTATCAGAAGTCAGGTAGCTGTGTGGGGATGTCAGCAAAAGGATGGACTGACTCCCTAGTGGCAGTGTGGGTGCAAAGCATCATGACAGTGGGAATAGTCAGACACCCAGGGCCAGGGTGAAGGAGAGCTAAAAAAAGCTGTGCTCCATAGAAAGAAGGAATAAGAAGGGGAAACTTTGCATCCCCTTTGTTTCTGCTCAGCTATAAATGCAATTCTTCATCATGCCTGCTTTTATTGAAAGGCAAGGTGCTATTATCAAACACATGGAGAGACCCAGGAATTGAGTTCTCCCCTCAGGAGAGAACCCCTGACCAACAAAGCACTGCAGTGACCCCTGGTAACTGCTTCCCAGAGCCAGAAATGCCTACTCAGAAATTGTCCTCGGCAAGACCAGTGGGAGATACAAGGACACCCTTTAGCACAGGGTCTGAAGCACCCGGGGCTTTGTTGCAAAGAGTCATCACTGTTCTCAGCTTTGGCAATGAAAAGATTCTCAGAGAAGGGAGGAAGAGAAGAGTGAGCACCAATCTGACAGACTGGAGACTCAACTCTGTCATGGTGGCCAAGCACCCAAACCAATGGGTGCTGGCCACTCCTGAGTAATTCATTTTTCCATGAATTACAGCTTTGCAATTGTAAATGCCATCTTCAATAGGTCTATAGTTTCTAGCCCTATTAAAGATTCTCATCCCATCTTTACAACAGAAGAATGTCCCTGTTGGTTTCGTTTTTAATTCCAGAAAAGTCTGTCAAAATCAATATAAGGAAGAGAGCAGGCTTTGTTGTGAAAAGGGAGGTTCACTCCCAGAGCCTTTTCTGCAACGTGTGCTACCTGCAGCCGACCTCTCAGTTCATAGCATCCAGTGCCCACTTCCTCAAGGCCTTACTCTAACAGCTTTCTGCTGGTTCACTCCATCGTCACCAGAATAAGTGAGTCCAGTAAATGCCATTTTCCTTTCTAACACACACCAACTTCCTTCCTAATTTTAAAATAAAATATTTCTTAAATATCACGGACTTGCTTTGTCTAATACCCCTATCATACCACCAAGTCACCCTAAGTAAAGTGAATGTTGTGCATGAGGTTACTCCAGATGAGTCACAGGGCAAGGAAACATGCAGCTGTGCAGACTGAGCATGCACTAGGTTCAAACTGGGTTTGCAAGCAAGATGACTGCCAACTTTTTTTTCTTTTTTTAAAATTATTATTATTTTGTTTTTCTTCTGTCTCTTTTCTCATTCTGGCCCTCTCCCCTCCAGTAGAAGGAATAATTTTAAATTATCTTGCACCAAAAAAAACCAGAAATCTCAAAAGCTCCCAAGCCCTCTTCAGCCTCCAATGGACTTACTCAGTCCTCACTCCCAGTTCCTGCCTTTCAGAGCTCCTCCACAAGCCCTTTTCTGAGTGTTTGTGAAGGGTTGAGGCTGACCTTTTCAGGAGGACCACCCTGCAGTGCCAGAGCTAGAGAGCACTGACAGGCAAGAGAGAAGGTAGCTGATGGCAAATTGTTGCCATTGAAAGCCTCCCACCATGGTTCCAATTGCCAAATTGTCCGGCATCCACCATTAACCTGAGTTACAATAGCCTTCACATGCCAGGGCAACAGTGCAGGATATTTATCAGCAGAAACACCAACTCTCAACCTGCTCCATCCTCCTCCCCAGCTGTCCGTGGCCCTACACACAGCAACTCCCTGGTAATCGGAATCAAGCGCTGACATTGCAAACCTTTTCATTACTTGCAGTGTATTGCTGGTTTGTAAAATATAGATTAAGCACAGAGTCACGCTGTGCCCTACATCAGGCTAGTGTTGTTACACGTTTATTAGGGAGGTGATTTAAAAGGGAGATCATGCAGTGAATTACCAATCCTGTGCAACCTACTAAAAAGTGGGTGATGAAACAACATAATCATCATACATCAGCTTCCCATTACCTGATTTAGGGTAATTTGTATTCTCTGCTCCTGTACAAACAGAATGTCACTTACTGCACTGTCAAACTTTATTTTAAGAGTTAAAAGGTAGGTTCATTATTCATAATGCTAACAATCGGGAGTAACTAAAATGTTCCATATGCCAGGAATCAAAACCTGCTAGCATGGAATTGGTTACAGGAGAGTCAAACCAAATTAAAGCTCTGACAACGTTAGTTTTAGAATGGGAAAGCATAAGAAAGAATAGCTGCACAAAGACTAATCCAATGCATCTGCTCCTGCAGGCTGTTTTTGTGTTCGAAATACATATTGAAAGATAAAGTTAATTATTTCTCTGGGCTAAGACAGAATGTGTGTGAGATGACAAGCAAGTGAGATGGCAAGCACATGCTGGTGTGTGCACCAGAGAAAGTCAGATGGCCCTGCTTTTGTCCTCTTCCCTTATTTGGGGCAGGACACCTGCCAACATCCATAGCTAACTGTCACCCAGGGCTCTTGTGGTTCTCCAATTCCAGACCTCCGGTCAGGAAGTGTTTTGAAGACCAGTAAACCACTCAGCCCTGGACTCCTCTTCATAAATAATTCCTCATGGCCATTGAGGAAGACTAGAGCTGGCTTTCAGCTTCATTATGGTTACTTGAGAGCACTCTCTGGTCTGGCATCTTCACAGACAGCTTATTCCTCTGTGGGAAATCCTAGTGGGCTATGGGGAGTGGTGAAAGAGAGCCGTCAGCAGTGACTACTTGCCTAGCTGGAAGCCACACTCCTGCACTTTTCACGCAATCAATCATGAAGGAAAGGTCAACAGACAGCTTTCAAATAACCGATCCATTTAACTACTGACATTGATCTGGGCCGGAGAAGTGGAGTTGGTGCAGGGGGGAGGGGGGAAGGGAGAGTTCAGTGCTCAATCATTGGAAATCTAAGCCCCTTTCAGTGTAATGGGAGGCCTAAACACAGTCCTAAGCTTTCTGCTTTAAATCTAAGAGCCATTTGCTTAAGGCACTACGGGACCTTTACACGGTTGTCTTATAATTAAGCAGGAAAAAAAAAAATCCTGCATAAAATTAAATAGGTAATCCAGAAGAGACCTATATCTCACTGAATAATGCTGCTCCGGTAAGCGTAGTTGGTGGGATAGAGGAATAACAGGGAGAGCCTCTGGCATGGTCCCAGGGCCAACAAAAATCCAGCTGTTTTGCTTTGGGTTTGGATAGAAAGATGTTCTTCCTCCCATCCTAAGCATATCCTCCAGTGCAACCCAAGGCATACTGTCACCAGCCGTTATGGAGATCAATTAATTACCTTCCAGCTAAAGGAAACAAAAAAGCCCTCTACCTCACAATTGCCAGATCAGAGCTTTCCAACCCTGAACCCTCTTGTGAAGAGCCAACATCTTGCAATAAATCTCACAGGAACAACACAGAGCAATACATAGCTGACACATCACTGTCCCGGCTCAGTTCCACATAACTCTGGTCCATACTCCTTCAGTAGAATTCTGCAGCCACCAAACAATATTCTGTGCAGGGTAGATTTAATTCCCACTGCATAGATGCCACAGAGCAAAACTTGTGTACCCAGGAGAGAGAGAAAGCAGATTTGCTTGTCTCAGTTAAGGCCATCATGGCAGAAGGATGGCTGGTCCTGGATCCCAAGGTGTGCTCCCAGGACTCTTTCCACAAGACTTCACATGAACCACATCATCTGCATTAAAGATACATGCATTCCACCAGCACCTACAGCCACTTGAAAGGGCCTTTTAGTGACAATACACTGAAAGGTATCTAAACCAGGGCTTCAATAGCTGTATTCAGTCTTTTACCAGATCAAGCACTTCATCTTCAAATCCCCATCAGTAAAGTGGAAGGACTAGCTCTTGCAGGCATGTAGTAGGATAAATTTATGTATTATGATATGCTCAGTGATAAGGATAATGAAGCATAAAAGACAGACAGCCTGACCAAGAGAACTGAAGTCAGTGGAAGGATTCCCTCTGTATTAACTGGGCTTTGACTGTAGTCTCCATTTAAAGGGAACAAGGCACACAAGGATTTGCTTGGTTCCTAAGCTGGTGGTACAGAACAATTTTCTGAATCCCATAAGAGCTGTTTCTCAATCAAGTGTGGTAAGAAAAAAATCTCTGCATGAGACACTGCTACAGAAAAAATACGACATGAAGTCCTGCATGTGTTTATGTATGTGTGTCAGGGGAAATGATATTAAATACAAAGGAAAAAATAGAATTAGATATCAAAAACAGGATTAAACCATAAAAATCTGTCCAGTATGGAGAATCTAGTTTTTAAGATAATCTTTCCTATAAAAGGCAGAATATTAAAGTAAATAACTCAGAAAAACCCAGGAGAATCTGAGCTTTCAGTAACCAGCCAGATGGAGAATGCAATATAGGCAAGAGCTCTGCATGCCACATTTCATATATCTAAGAAAAAAATAAAAAGCAAGCTATTTCTGGGGAACATTATTGCTCCTCATGGTTTCCTCAATTATTTCTTCGTTCTGCTCCTCCCCATGTACACCACCACTATTAGTAGAGTCAGCCATTTGCACTGAAAAATACAATTTTGTTGTGGCACTGATCACACGTTTCCTGCCCTCTCCATGGCACAGAGAAGCCTCAGCTCTCTGCTCTAATCCCCTGCCACACCGTACTCTGTAAATACACTCTTTGCACAGAGCAAGGAAGCCAACTCAAAGGTACACATCGGTCTGAACAGGCTTCTCAGCTTTCACTCTGTCCAAACAGAGCAGTGTGTTAGTCTGTCCTTTTCAGGGGAGTCTATGCAGACAGGCTGGAAATGCCGACGGATTCCTTAAGGGAAAAGCCAGCAGTCACGACAGTCCACAAGGCACCCAACCACGTCCTGCCCCATGGCACAGAACTCTTGCTGCCTCCACCCAACTAGTGCACCGCTGATTTACCAATCACCTCCAAATCCAAAGCAGTACATGTCCTGAAAGATGAACTCCATTAACTTTCAAAATAGTCTCCAGCTTTACTGTCTTGGTCTTTTAAGAAAGAGCACAAGGACCTAGATTTTGGGAAGTACTAAGATGTGCCATAGTATGCCGCCATTCGTCACAAGTACATGAGCAATAAGCAAGGGATTAGAGCTACTAAATTTTTGTGCTATTTAAAAAATTTATTTATTCTATTTTATTTAAATTTTCATTCCTTTTTTTTTGTGATAAACAGGTTCTGAGGCTTAATTAAGCCTACAGGCTGGAGGAACACAGAATAAAACTGTTAAAAGAGGATAACGCAAAAGGATTCACAACTCCAAAGTACAAACTGTCTAACACCCAATTAAAAGCAGACAAAGGGCAAACTAAGCAGGAAAATGGTACCTCAGGAAAAAGAAAAAAAATATCCAGCAAATTTTAGCATGCTAATTTAAAGGAACTCTGTTTTCTAAACACGCATGAGGATCTAGACTTGGTATCTAAACATCTTTGAAGATTGCAGTCCTATCTCTAGCCTGCTCGCATCCACCTCTCTCTGAAAAGCCCCACTAGAATCAGTGGTTTAATTCTGGATCTCCTTCCATCTTGTGCTAATTAGTTACATGTTTACAGTCAGTGTGAGCTGATCTTGAGCATCACAGCGCAAGAGCCTGCACAAACTGCCACCTGATCTATTATGTGACTGAGACAAGAATCATTCAGCTCCAGCAGGAAATCTAATCATCAGATTTTATCTAATGATAATATCTGCTACATTATCTCACAGGGACAGAATTCTGTTTTATCCAACAGTTTGGGGTTGTTTCTTTTAGGCTGACATGTCACAGTCAAGGAAGAACATGGGCACAGGGAGACTGGTATAGGAATAAAAAGGGAAACAGTAGGATAAACATGTTCAGAGAAAAACAAATAACCAAATAGGCACATATTTTACTGAAATAGACCCATGTTTCTCTTAAAACAGTTAAAAAAATGTAGGATTGTTTAACGAGAAACGTGAAATCAAGCTTTAGCAATCCCCAGCTCTTCAGCTGGATAAGCAACAACTTGCCCTTATTTTGATTAAGGAGAGCTATTACATGTTTTTCCTGAAGCTATTATTCTGCTAGGAGCATGTTGTAATTTGCAAGTTTCTCCAAAAATCTTCCTTTAATGAAATGAATAGGAAATTAATGCTACCAGGCAGAAGGCTTTTAGCTAATAGTTTCTAACACTTCTCTCTGAGATATTGGAAAGCAATTTTCATTTACCAGCTATCTAAAGGTGCAAACACAACCTGTAGTTTCACTGACAGCACTTTAATCCTCTTGCCTGCAGTTGTCAGACATTTTTGGTTTGGGGATAGCACACAAGCAACTGTAAACTCTTCTCCCCAGAAACACTTACACACAGTATGAGGCTGGACCCAAAGTGACAAGAATTTCAGAAAACAGCATTCGACTTAAGGCACAAATGGGTCTAAGATATCTTCCTGTTCCAAATATGATCAAGAGAACTTGGGTTTAAAACTCCCACTGGCTTCTATGCATCAATGGAGATGTTAGACATGATGGTGGTAAGAGCAAAATACAGATTCATCACAGAACAGTGGAAGGGTCTACCCAGATTGAAACCCAGGACAGCAGGCATATTGCACAGAAACAGAAAGGTAAGAGAAATAATATCTTTACACTGGTCCAAAGCAATGCTATGGGAAAAAGGGTAAGATTAAATTAAAGACTGAAACAAGAACTAATAAACCCATCCTCAATTAGCCTTAGGGGTAATTAAGTAACCTGTACTACTCTCACCCAGTTTTATTATTCAGGACTTTATTAAAAGCCCTGAGCTTGCCAAAGGACTTGAGAACTCCTACAAACACTTACGTGACTATGGCTAGGTGCTGGGCTAGTGAGTGGGGTCCCATGACTATAGGAAAACACCCGTTTGTACCAGGATCCTAAAACTTCATCTTTAAATGGCAGCTGTAGAGGTGGCAGCGAGAGAGCGAGGCAACCATCAAGAATGATATCAGGCCCTAAAGCAGAGGGGTACCAGTGATGCAGGGATGGAACATCTGCTGCTGTCGAATCAACACTACCACACCACAGAGCCACATCACCATGTCTGCTGCCTTTTCTTTCCGTGGGAGTGTGGGATACCACTCGGCAGGCACACTCTGCACCTAGTGCTTTCCTCACACTTACGTCATGCTAACAGAGCCACAGCAAGTCTGAAAATACCATCAGTTATATCCGTGCTGTCCCTTTCCATCCAACGAATGGTCGTGCAGAAGGAAGGGCATCGCCAGCTGGCTGAACCCACACTGATGCCAGCAGGCACTGGTGCTCAGGCATGGCCAGAAACACTGACCCTGGAGACTGAGATGGAGAAAAAAAGCCATGTCCTTCCTATTAGGAAGAGTTAGGTTGGGAAGGACACAGGGAGTACTCCCTGCTTCACTCCTGTTAATTCTTCTCTCAGGAGCCCTACTTTGAAGCACTTTTGAATTACACCCCTGACACTGAGTTTGAACAAGCTCTCAAAGTGATGTATGTCCCCTTAACTGACTTTTCATTTGGAAATACATTATTATATGGCCTTCTAGAGAGATGGAGTTGTCATCCACATGAATGACAATGCATGGCAGAAGACCAGCTCACAAACTCCCTCTTTCTTGCTGTCACTTGCAGAAACCTTAAAACTGAAACAAATGCAAATAATTAATCATCGTTTGCACATCATCTTAGTTAGAGCAGATGCAGGAGTAAACAGACAATTGATGATCTTTCTTCACTAGGAAACAGGCAAATTCTTTAAAAGGACATGAGATACTAAATTTAATCGTGTCTGGGCAGAGCTCAAAACCAGGGCAGGCTTTTCCCAGCTTAAAGCTTGCTACAACTTTTCAAATGTGGTATTTGCTATCAATCTCTAAAAAAGACAATCTTAAAAGGTAACAGTTTCCCCCACTATGTTATCCATTATTCACTTTTTAATTATATTAGTAAACAATCAATCAGAGACCTTAAATATTAGCTTGACTTTTTGGTTAAGAAGCCTGAAATTTCTGAGACCTAAGAGAGGATAGAAAGATCATGTGTGAAATTTAATCACAGAATAAGGAGAGTTCTGATGCAGAGCAGCAGACAGGCTGCACACATCATTGTTAGGATACCCACAGACCAGCTACCACACTTAGGGGATTGTTTCACATCAAGGAAAAGAAAAGGCACAGGGGCAAAGACCAGGCCCCGGGCCTTGGATCTCTGTGCTCAGAGCCATAATTAGGGAAAGTCAGGTCAAGCTTCCTTTCTTTCTCGCTATCGCTTTGGACCAAAGGATCCTCCTTCTGCTCTTCATTTCTGCACACTTCACAAAGGAGACCTCAGGGGGCAGGGGATGGTTTCTTACAAAGCAGCCTTATCTTTGGGATCAGAGCTGTCTCCTGCAAGAGGTTGGGTTTGCAGGGAGAGGAAGGACTGGAAGCTGGACTCCTTGGCAGTGCTCAGATCATTACAGTTCCCATTTAAAGAAACCTCACACTTTTCCTAAAACTTGGAGGCAAAAAAATCAAGCATCCTGACCAACTCTTGGAAAGGCAGGGACCATTCTCAGTGAATTCCCCATGTCACAAGGATGCTTAATTTCAGGTGCAGGCTGTCCACTCCCCACCTGGGCAGTGTCACTGAGGCCAGCAGAGCCAGTCTCTTGGGGCAGGGAGAACATTCATTGACTTCAGAGGGAAGGACACACCTGCACAAGACCTGCTTGCTGTTATAAAATACAGCTGACCCTGACACCAGTGTCACCAGAGTCCAATGGTCCAGTGCATGAGAAATGGAACTCCTTGAAACAGTAGCTGCAAGAAAAATTAGGAATTCCATTTCTCCACTCCTTTATTTTTTAAAAGCACCCAGTTAACTTGGAACTTAAATGTAAAAACAGACTTCTCCATCACCTTATAGATGTGCACAAACTCATCACCCAAGAAAAGGCTACTATACTCACAATATCCAGCCTCTCTCTCCTGTGAATTTGTTTCACCCCACCCTTACTTGCATCTGTTTCTGTGTTTTCAGGACCTCCTCTCTGTTCACAATAAACAAGTTACCCTCTTTGTCTCTCTGCAACTCACATATTGTTTTTAACAGCTTTGCTTGACAACTTATTCCATATGTTTGCTTCCCTCTGAGTCATAGTTCTGCCTGAATTTCCTTTCAGTCTTAATTTCCTAATAATTAGATTGACTGCAGAGCTCACTCTTTAAAAAAACCTGAAACTTAAACCAACAAGTCATACAACACACACACACAGCGCCATGAGAATAGATTACTAGTAGTCTACTTTATTATCATTTCCAGCCTCTCTTCTGTTAATGCTCTTAGAGAAAAGCAGAGAAAAAAAAAGAGAATTGGTTACTGCAGCTCATTCTCAAAAAAAAAAATCCATGTAAACATGACCCTTTTATTGTCCCTGAGGTCTAGTTTGGAGCCTCCAATAATAACACAGTTCTTTGGATCTATATTATTCCATCTTAATGATGAAGCCAGTAAATAGCTGTATGCTAGCCTTACATTTTTAAGGCTGTTTTGCTGAAATGAACATTAAATTCTGGCTCATTCTGAATGAAGAACACCACAGTCAAGATGTGGTCTAGTTAGTGTAGTTTAGTCTCTCTTTTCATATCCACCTTTTTCATTATGATATTGCATCTTGCTGAAAATGGCATTTCTTTTGCATTTACCTCTTTTTCATGAAAGCTGTGGTTAAAACAAAATAACTCTATGAAGAATTTGGCTTGTGAGACCAAAATTCCACCAATTCTGTTTGTACTTGATTACAGTGATAAACCCAAACAACCACAGCTACAGTGAACCCTTTAACCCCATAACTTACAAGAATGTCAAAAAGAGCATCTCAGAAAACTAACCATGTTACCTTTCCAAATTAGCCACACACACAGCCCCACTCAAATTACCTACACTCCCACTCCTAGAAGATGGGAATGCTCATCAGGTGATGAACTCAGAGCTCTCTTCAGACAAGGGCTTACAGCTTTAAGGAAAAGAAAATGCTTCTCTATCTTCTCATTATTTCCCTCCTATTCCTCCCAACACATAAGCCTAGAGTGAACAGTAACTAGCCCAACATTTTCTGGATCAAAAACCTGTGTTTATATACTTGAAAATTCATACAAACATTTATGCAAAAGAAAAATAAAAGCATGTAAAACCTATACCTTCTTTTCTTCTCATCAGTGTTGCCTCTCAATGCTTGGGTAAAAGGGATTTTCCTTCTATTATTCTTTTACCTTTCTTCAGAAAAACTACACTTTTCAGCTGTGATATTCTTCACCAAACTCTCCAAAAGAAATTCCTACCGAGTCTTCCCCAGCAGACCCCAAACAATCAAAGTACACAGTTGCTGTATTTCTTTTTTCCCCCCATCTACTTTTTTTTAAAAAAAATGAGAAAAATAACATTTTCTTCAGATGACTGAGTGCATTTATTTCCTTTCAGGGTGGTAGAACAGTATACTCAGAAGGACAATCTTGTGAGCTTACTATTAAAAAAACCTAGCCTTCTCCACACTCCTGGAAAAGGCATGCACACAGGTGTGAAAATGGGAAACATACAGGGCCAAGAAGTACTTCACTACCCACAAAAAGCATGAGTAAGCAACAATGAGTTCTACTCAGCCAAACAGAGCACAGTGGCCTTGGCCTCAATATCAGCTTTAGCTCAGCCTTGAAAACTTTGTATGAAGTGGATGGGGGGTAGTTCAGAACTGTTTTTTCTTTTTCTCCACAGTGTCTGGATTACTTTCAGAAAATAGGCTCCCTGGCACTAAATTTTTTCCATAGGCTCTCACTTACTGTAAAAACAGAAGGAAAAGAGCTGCTGCACATTCTGCCATCACACAACTTTTCATTCCTCCCCTTCTCCCATTCTCAAGCCTGTGCAGAACAGTTCCCGCTCGTGCCTGGCCACATTTCTATTGCTCCTAGCTGAAATGCATCTTTGCAAAGCTCACTTTTTTAGCAACACTCCCAAAATGCCAGAACAAATATTAAACATTGTCAGCCCCTTTGCCTTTCGAAATGTCTTTGCACAGGGCATCTTTCAAAACAATGAATCCTGGATACTTAGTCAGCAGCAGGGTAAGAAAAAACAGGCTTCTCCACAGCCAGCGATAAGCACTGGAGTTTATTTCTTTTTTCCTCGAACTTACAGCAATGAACTTGAGTGTTTTAGAAGTAACATGAGACAAAGGTGTTGCCAAAAGTCAGTGATGAAGTTATTGAAATTTGACTCGTAACCATTTGCTGGCCCCAAGCCACCCCCGACCAAGCGAGGCGAGTGATGGGCAGAGACCCGGGGAGCGCTGCAGGGCCAAGCGCAGGCAGGAGGGTAGGCAAACAAGAGGCCAATTCAGAGCAGCTGGAAGGCATCCCAGAAAAACAAACGATGGAAATGTTTCAACCACCAAGCCGGGGCTTCACTAAGCCTCTCAAAGAAAGAGTTGGTGCAGCCAGCTCCCAGCAAGGATGATCAGTGAGCCACAGGGCTGGCACTAGCCCCGCCACCTGGGAGCGTGCCCCCAGTAGTACAGCACACTTCCTCTCCAGGACATCATCTTCTGTGACCATCTCAGCAAGCAGACCACGTGGATGGCAGTGAAACATCAGGCTGTCCAGCTGCAAGCCTCTTCTGCCAGTATTTCATATTTTGGGTGTACTCCTGGGAAAGTGTTTCCTCATTTCACTCCGTAGGAAGCAGAGCAGCCTCACAGCCTCAAGAATAATTTATTGTCATTAATAATAATACACTGATATAGAACTTTTCATCCCAAAGGATGAAAAAAGCAATTTAGAATCTCCAAGCAATTTTCAGAGTGGAATAGGTTGTGCTTTAAGGCACATGCAGCAGTGACACTGCAGTGTCCCAGGCTGTGCCTGTGCCAGTCGTGCACAGAGGAAGTGTGCCATGCCAGACTCTCCCGTCCTTGGCAGCACAGGGAGAGGAAACCGTGGCAATGGGTGAATTAAACATGGCAGGGGGTGCAAAACCATCTACACTACTGCATTCAATGGGATGAAGCCACTGGGGCCATGATCCTCCTTTCTCAGGGGAGAGGAAACAACCCACCCTGCACGAATCGGTGCAAAAGAAAGAGATGATGGACTAAGTAATGGAGTTTTCAGAAAGGAAAGCAGGGTAAAACAAGACCAGAGAGAGACCAGGGGTTTCTTCACTCATGCTTCCTTTGGTGCCCAAAGCTAAGGTGCAGTGCTTGCTGGACACTAGTGTTAAAACATCAGTGTGCCCTTGATGCTTTTGTATCTCAGACTGGACCAGAATACAGACAGCAACCAGAACTGCTCTTTGGTCATGATTTCCCACTGCAACCCGAGCGCCAAGCCCTTCTTGCACAGCAAACTCTGACTTCAAAAAACTAAAGTAGACAAAAACTGAGAAAATATAAAGCTGCACAAATATTAACAAGTTTGTGCAGCGTTAGGGTAAGGTGTTTCTCCTGCAGACCTTCTGAATCTTCCTTCCCTTGGCACTTAATGCATAATTTGGAGAGATAAACACATAACTTCTGCTTAATGACCACCCAGAGAGAAGGGCAACGAATTCCTCCAGGGAGCCACAGTTGCAGACAGAATTTTGCTCCATAGGTCACTAATTCGAAGGTAACCTAGTTTCCTAGGGACTCAGTTCTACTAGTATCTGCTGCTGCTTGGTGGTTTACAAGTAAAGCAGTTTTTCAACCTCATATTAGTACTTTTCGGGTACAAGTCTCTAGCTTATACAGATGTTGTAAAACCTCCAGCTGCAGACAAGAAGGCAAGGGTCAGTGTAGTGAAGGAGTTCTCCTTTCCCAGCTGGTCCAGCTTATCTGTGTGAATCTGGTCTGGAACATGAGATCTCCATCCTCCTGGCATGACCCTCACACTCTTCTTTTTCTGATCTCTCTCTGAGCACTCTTTCCTCATTTTTCTATTTACCCAAACCTCTTTGGCTTTCCACTTTAACAATGGAAGCAGACTTTCAGATCTCCAGTCTTAAAGAATCCAAGAAATCAACCAACCCTGTTAGCACATCCTGTTGTGAACTACAGCTCTCCCTTCTCCACATCTCCTCTCAGCTCACTGGGAACACAGGTCAGTTGAAACAAGATTAGAGCATGAGCACAGATGGACAAATCCCCATGGCTACTCAAGGATGCTAGATTTGATTACTAAGAAGTGGTGCTAAAAATAGGTTTGAGTACAAGCATTGTCAGTACTGAGACTTCTATCACTGCCAGACATGGGAATTTGTTTAGGACTTTTTCCCGTGAGCCTTAAAAACACACTTCATTAATCAGGGCGGGGGGAAGAAAGAAAAGAAGGGGAGAAAAATGGAGACCACATCAAATATTTAAGGAGCTATGAATCTGTTTACCTGGAGGGTAGGTAAGAGAAACAAGTATACCATGCATCAGGTTGCATTCTAGAATGGAAAATTCTACTGTTCTTTGCATGCTACCCAGCTCACATCCATGAATTCTTTCATAAGGCTACACCAGAATTTTCATTAAGCATTTGGGGATTTAAGGAATCATTTGTGTGTGTAAAATCAATATTAACTTGCATTGTTCACTAGCAAGTCACTCTAATGGCATTATACAAAATGTTTTCAAGCGCACTGAATGAGTGATGATGGTATAAACCAGTTTTGGGGAAACTTTTATTGCAGTAAGTGCAGGATTGTTATTTTGTTCTTAAAGAGCCTTTACCAGCATCAAAGTGATGAAACTGATGCAATGATTTCAAATATTGATGGCTGATGACGTGATTTTACAAACATGCAGAGAGAAATTAGGATAGGCCAGGCTATTACAGCTACAAATAAACTTTTAAGCAATTTAGGAATACATTAAAGAAAAGCAGAACATTTAGAGGACCGAGCAGCTGACTCCCATGGCTACTGCTGAATAGGCAGTGATAGACAGTGCAGCATAGCAAAAGCACACTTGCTGCAGGCCAAGCAGGCCCAAAAAGCCAACAGGTCTTCCCATGCCCAAACCATTACAGTTAAACCTGTAAACCCAGAATTCTGCCATAAAAGAGGGACAGGCAGTGACATTTCCTCTGCCTTGTGGGCAGGGACGAGCCAACTCCCTCCTTCAAGGGTGCAAAGCCTTAAGCACTTGGCAGTATTGCATCCAAAGCATAGTATTAACATGCTGCCAATAAGGAAATTCTATTTTCACTGCAGTAGAATGTAAATTACTTTTTAAATTTGTGCATTCCTCCTTATTGTATACCTGTCTATAAATATAAACCTTTGTGTATATATATACACACACATACACATAGTGTCTCCAGGAACATCTGGAACAAGCAGAAGAAATGAGAGCCTTTCTCTGATGAGGGACTGACGTGTCACTCCTACAACAGCTCCATCAGGAGCCATGCTAAGAACTCTCTTCTGCTTTTGAGTCTCCCCTTTTGGGGTAACTAGTCAACAGGGATGCGGAGTGACCTCTACCCAATGCTCCTCAATACTTTACCCAATGCAGTCCTTTATGCCTATGAAAACAGCTTATAAAAACTGTATTATTTTTGATGAAATCACACTTCATATGCTACGGAAATGTGCTTGGGTCATTTTTTTTATTTCAAAGAATATTTCCAGGGCATCGAGTTTTTAGATTGGCTTTTGGTATATGCTCCCAAGCTATGTATTATACATAAAATTAATGATATACAGTTTCTCTTTGTTTTTAAATCTAGGCTTCTCAGAGTTCTTCCTCAAAGGAATAAATAAAACTCAGTCTCCGAATTATTAACAAATGATATCTACGGCGGACAGATTTTCAAATTGCTCTAAATTGCACGGCAACGTTGATTTGAATGTGGTTACAGCAATTTACATCACTGCAAGACCTGACTGAAATGAATATTTCAGGCACTTCAGTAGTACTGGTACAGGCTGTTCCCATTTGTATATTTAATATCTGAAGTTAAGTGTAAATTTGCAAATAATATATGTGGTCATGACCATATCTGTATGCACACGCTTCTCTCCAAACTTCTAACAAGGCCCAAAGCACAATAACAAACCAGCCTGAATATTCAAGCCAGCATGTAAGAGCAGAAATCCCCCCACACTCACTCATGAACATAGCTGCTTCCAGGGAAAGCAAAGCCAGAGGGGTGGGGAGAAAGGGCAGATTTGGGAGGGTACCACACATACTACTGTTTATTTTGGAAGCACCATATCCTCCCCACTGCAGAAGCTTTCTTGTGGTCCAGCACTGGCTGCAGTGGGGGTAGGAGGAGTTAGCACTGGAACAACTATCAGACAGGCTGGAAAAGACAAATTTTTACACTGTCTGTACAGATACGCCCTCAAAATATTTTTCTGATATTAGTTGTATGGGAAGATTTCTCAAAGACCTGCTACTTGTAAAAACAAACCTCCCAACATCTCAGACCACAAAATCCCGATTGCACAGACGGGCGGTAATTCTTGCAACCTTTTCAGTTAAGTAAAATTTCATCTCATTAGCAGAAAATTTAATCAAAGCATGTACTTATGTTTAAGTGGACAGCAAGGGACTGTGTAGAATTCATTGCTGCTCTGCCATCCCTGAATTCAGTGCATCAGTCGAACAGTCACATCCACACTCATAGGTGCTCTTAGCCCGTGTCCAAAGAGCACATGCAAAAATAACACAATCAAAACTTCAGTCATTACCACGTTTTTCAGGTTTTTAAAACCTCTGATGCACCGAATGCAAGGGACTGACAGCAATAGCTGTAACCTTCATCTTTAACTGTGGCGGAGGTAGTTTCACGGGGATTCAGCGGCAGTATCAAGATGCTGTAGAGGTTTAGAGCGTTTCTCAGCAGCAGAGCTGCGCTAGGAGGTTGGCGACAGCACCGCGGAGTTCCCAAAGGAACCCCCCGCGCTCCCATCCCGCCCGTGCCGGCCGCCAGAGGGCGCGGGCACCATTCCCGCAGCGCCGCTTCCTCCCTCGCCCTTCCCGGCCCGGCCCAGCCGCCCGGCGCTGCCCCGCGCTCCAGGGGCACATCGCCCGCCTGGGCAGGGCACGGCTCCGCAGCACCAGCGTGAGCTCCACCTGAACAACGAGGGCTGCTTTCGGCAGGGCGTGAGCGCCCCGGGTGTGTCAGCAAAACCGAGTCTGGGCGCCACGGACATGACTCGGTGAGCTCGGAGAGCAGCCCGAGCAATCCCGTAACTCAGCTGGCCTCTGCGCTGGCAGAGATGTACGGGATTGACACGCAAAACACAGAAGCGGCTGTGTTGGTGTCAGGGACAATTAAGGTCTGTGCTCCCCTGCCCATTAGCTGAGTGATTCGGAGCTGCCGGAGAGGTTTAGTCATTCCTGTGGGGGATAAAGGACATGGATACTATGTCTGGGGATATTGATTGAGAAGGACACAAACAGTTGCTAAGACACTTTCTCCAGTGACACAGAAGTTGATGATTTAGTGATTCATAGAAGAAAAGCTGCCTTGCCACCTTTGGAAATTGTTTGCATTGCAGATAGTGCCACGTGAAGTGACCTTGTCAAATTAGCAAAAGCCTGGAGCACCTTACAGCAGGTAACTCAATGGCAAACTACAGACCTGAGGTTATCAATATGTGAATGTCTGCACATGCACACACACTCAGTGCTTCATCCTGATGGAGCACAATTTCTAGGAGCTCTTTCTAGTACAGAATGGTTTGGAGCTGGACTGCTGTTCAGCTAATCCCATCCTCTGGTGAAAAATCCCAAGAACCCCAACTCTAACACACAAGAAAACTAAAACCCACTCCCCTTCTTTTCCTCTACATAGTACAAAAGCAAAATTAAGAGAAAAAACATTAGAGCAATCTTTCTAGGGATCCACAGGAAAAGGGAAACTGCCCAACTACTGGGGAACCACAGTGCTGTAGCAGAGCACAGTTGCTCTCCAGTTTGCTTGCAAGCCACAAGCACAGTAAAGCAAAGCCAATCCAAATGTGAAGTGAGCTCTCAGAAAGAGTAAGAAATGGGCTCAGCTGCCGGATTACAGGCCTCAAGAGGCTCTTAATGGGCTACAGAGGCTGTCACCTGCAGGCTACTGTTTGGCTCAAATTCACACTGGCTGAAAGTTTTCACCAGATGATGACTTGCTGGTAGTCTGTCTAGAATAAGCCAGTGCTTTCCTACTCTCTTAATTGTTCTTCTAACTCACACCAATTTTACTTCTGTGTCTGATTTATGCTTTCTACTAACCTACATCGAAATTTATTTTCTTTATTTACATTTCATGCCTCTCTAGTAAATTCAAAAACCACTGGCATGAAGAGGACACCTTTTGAAGCAGTCATTTAACTTTGCTCCAAAAGCCAATGGCCTGCATATTCAAAGGCACAGGTCGCAGTGCTGCTACAAGGAAAAGTACGTGAAAACTTTTGTTCTTCCTTTTTAGAAACAGCTGGGATTTGCCACTGGATGTGGAACATGTTACCCATCATGTGGTAAAACTCTCTACACAGGCAAAGCTGAGCAGTTTTACAAGAAGTGTGGCTGAGCATCTTGCCCCCAACTTGTCTGGGGAGGGAGGAATATAATTTAATATAAATGTGTCCATAGGGATTTGTAGCTTTTCCATTACAGGGTTCAACATGAACAATATATTTCATGGCATCCATTTTTTTTACAGACTATTGTGATGGAACCACTCTGTTCCTCTTGAAGCTTATAGAAAATTCACTGTATAGATCAGTTCACTATATCCTGAAACAGATACATATTTCAGACCTATACATACCCACTGTACCTCCCTCTGAAATGCACTGATATATGAGGATGGCTAAATAACAAGCTAGAGTGGGAGTAAAGCATTTTTCCCTAAACACTTCCAATTATTTGCATGTAACTCATTGGTGTGATTCCTGTTTAATTTCTTTGGCATTATTACCTGTGCAAAACTATAGTACCACTGGGGATAAATCAGGACCAAGACTTTTAATGTCCCATCCTAGTTTCATGAGGCATTAATAAAGGTACCTCAGGAGCACTGGGCATTCAATCACTTCTTTTTTCTTAACTAATTAAAGAAAATACTTTAGCTAAAACCACAACTTCTTTGATGTGGGTTACTCATACCTTCCTCCCTCCCCCTGAAAATGTTCAGCATTAAGCATGTAAATCATATTGAACATTACCAACCTAAGGGGAAGTGACAGATGACTGTGACTGCCATTAAATGTTTATTGCATCCCTGCCATGTAATGCAATTAGATGGCAAGGAACATGTAATGTGTATTGCTCTGGTGGGAGAATGGGGAAATTATTGAATTTTCTCTCTTAATCTATTTATATCTTGCAGTGGGGGCATTAGATAGATTAAGCTAGGGACAGTGCCCCCATTCAGTATGCTAAGTAGTGTTTGTCACTCATTGCATTATGTGGCAGTGACGGCCACCAGAGTCCCACAGATTGCAATAACACAGAATCAGAGGGGAAATGGCTGAAGAAGTCTTCTGCTAACCAAGTACTCCCTTAGTATCCATTCTTAAATGCTTCTCTTTTTCTCAAATGAGGGGCAAAATCCCTGTCCTTGCCCATGTCCCCCACAAAAAAAAAACAAAAACAAAAAAAACAAACCACTAACTCTGGTTATTTCTTTCTAGAGACTGATGTTCAACCTACATGACGTGTAGCTTCAGTAGAACACTACTGTGCTCCTTCAACTATGCTTTATATGCAGGTGGTTCTTCAGCCTCTACTGAGACTGAAAACTTCAAAGCTTAATGAACTCAGCTTCATGGCAGCTTCTGGATGTACAGCAAGGTAAAAAAGATCTTCATGTTAAATTAGGGGCATGAAGCCATTAGAAGGTAGAAGTACAAAACCACAAATAAAAGCAGGATTCAACACACCATTCCAGCTTTTCGATTAATACACACTCCTTGGCATTCAAAAATTATACATTTTCTCTCCAAGCTCCAGCTCAGACTCTATGTTTTCCTCAAGCATTCCCTACACTGACTTTGCAGCCTGGCATCTGCAGCAGGCTCTGTTGGGGCAGAGGGGAGGTTACATGGCTGTGGCTCCTGCCACACCACAGCCCCAGGATCACATCCTGCTCTGTGGCAGTCCTGATGCTGAAGTCTCAAAGACTCAGTATGGATCTATCAGCAGGTGTTTTTTCCAAAAGTTAATTAATCCTTCGAACATCTGATCTCAAAACTGTCCTCACATTTTGCTAATTTGGGCCTCCTCAGCAGATTTCTAGTGTTTCCTGACTGGAGCATAGCAATGGTCGTTAATGACACGCTAAGTGGCCAGCTGTGGCTCCTTAATACCTCACATAATTGCTGCTCTAACATCCTTCTCCTCCAAGCCTTGCATGTGTGTCTGAAGTAATGGATAGCTGGCCCTAGAAACCAACAGCCTTTGTTCATCCAGACAGATCATACGTGGTCAGGAGCAATACAAGGCTTCACTGAGACACCCTGCTGATGCACTTCACACTGCAGCAGCACCATTTAAAGTATCTTTTTCAGAGGGTTAACTCAGCACTTGCTGTCCGTGTTGGAGCTCTGGGCTTAACCCAGCACAGTCCTACGTGCTCTTCCTGAGCCTGTGTCTCCTTATCTTACTCCACGTGGGCAGGAGCATGTCTGGGGTTTCTGAAGCTCTGTTCCACTGCTCTTCTGATGAAGCTTCTTAGAAAGCTGTGGAAGGACGTGGCCATCTGCCTGGGCCCATGGCAGAAGGCACTGGAAGACTTCTCATCCTTACGTGACAGCCTGTGTCCTCTACAGATCCATCCTAGGGGAAATGAAACTGAACCACTGTGCAAAGCCATGGCTGCCAACCCAACGTCACAGAACAAACAGTGTAATTTATTTTGTTAACTGCCTCAGACAGCTTTTTCTGCAGTCCCGCCACTCTGTAACCCCATCACCCCAGTGCCCTCATGTCAGGCACGGTGCTGCAGTCACAGCCATGCCTAACACCCAGCAGCCTTGAACCAGCTCCAAGGGTCGTGTGGTTTCACATTTGGTGACAGAAACTTGCAGCCCTGCTAGCACTGACTGGCGGCACCTCACGTGCCGAAAGTCTCAAGCTGCTCCTCTCACTGATTGCTGATGCTTGGGGTGACACTTGGAGCTGCTGTCACCTCCTTCAGTACCAAAAGCCAAACAGTAGAGAAAAGTCTAGGCAGAGAAAGTTCCACCTTTGCTGGGCAGGCTGGTTACACTACTTATTATATTACTCCTCTTGTGGCTGCCATATGTGATATTTCAGGGGGATTCAAGTCACTCCACTTCAGGAACAGATCTAGGCCAGGAACTTGGAAAACAATGAGGACAATTCTGAACTCACCTGCTTGTCCCAAGGAACTTTAGAGCCATCACTAAACTGGGCTTCACTCAAAATTTGCATTTATATGTTAAAAACCTAACAGGAACAAGGACCTTCCATGATGCCTTGGTGCAATCTTTCCAAGATCAAAGGATCATAGAGGTGGAAGGCTTCTTTCCTGAGAGTGGGCAATTATCAGGTGTGACTGAAAGTGCCCAGCAAAATCAGAACCATTCTGCTGCTTCCCATGGGCTTTGGAGCAATTCGGTTTTCACGCCTTCTGCTTTGTCAGATGAAATATTTGAATTGCTCTGCCTAATGATGGGTTTATATTCACAATGAAAATCCCAGTCCTTCTAAGTGTTGTTTTTGACATTGAGCAAAGGAATGCTAAAAGTTTCTGACTGACACCTTTTCATTAAAGGGAGAAAAAACTGCACACATCTATCAAATCTCTAGATGCAATAATGTAATATGATTATTGCTAAAAATAAGATCAATTCATGGTACAAAAATCAATTCTAGCAATTTCCAGTTCTAGATATATTGCTTTTATGTCCTTTTGTGTACAGTACTTCAACTAAGTGAAAGCTGACACTCAAAAGCTCTCATATGAAAGCTCAGCTTTTCAAGAAACCAATGTAAAAAAAAAATCTTCACAAGCTGTTAAAGGGGACCAAATGGAGCCCTCCTGGAAAAAACATGCAATAAAAAGTCAGTAGAGCTGCAGTTGTTGATATGTGGGCAGAAGCCTCCCCATGCAGAAAGGCTCACTCTCCTATTTTGCAGCACTACAGTAATCTGCTGGCAGATAACTAAGCTGTAAGATATAAAGGCAAAAGATACATTTTCTTGAATCAAGACAAAGGAAACTCAGTCTGTCTCCCTCTCAGATTTCAGATATTAATAGTATTATGAAGGAAAGGTTTTATTACCACATGTAAACCAGACTTGGAAAACCAAAGAGTGGAATAATACTCCGGTGGAGCCAGTGAAACACCACTTTGAATTGGCAGGTCATTGCATTTTGATATTTTTTGGCACTGCAGAGCATTTGCAAACCTGTCATGCTATCTGATAATCTTTTGGTATTTGATAATACAGTACTAAAGGCACAAGTGAACAAAAGGCAGCTGGGGAATTATTTGTGAATTATATGATATTGGTATTCAGTAATTAAGCCTTAGAATTAGTTGGGAGAGGAGAGCATTAGACTTCAAAATTGCTCTACTGAGTACAATATTTGTCTTCTGTGTCAAACACATTTATTCAACTGAGTCATGCAGATCTGCTTCCAAGCTTTGAGACTTAATGCCTAGTGAAGGGCTTGAAAATGACTGATTCCAGAATTTACTATACACTCACAGCTGAATCCCCAACCCCTTTTCATTCCCAAACTTTAGTAGGCAGGCAGGATTGTAAGAATTCTATCCTTATTCTTTATATACAAGTATATCCTGGTTTGTGTAATCTCATGTAAAAAATATCTATTTCCCTGACTCCTTGTTTGACTGTAAGCTTCTGTAGGTAAATGTTTCCTACACAGTCAATCTTGTTTCTACTGAAGCCAGTTTATGAAAATCCCACAAACTTCACACAGAGCTGCCAGACAGTAAATGTTTGTCCAAGACTCTTAAAACAAAGTGGTTCACCACCTTATAAAGAAGGTATTCATTAGAGCATAGATTTAACTGAAAATAAGAGAAATTATGGACAACAAAGAGAGGAATTTCATTGTGAAACTAATGCAAGGGACTATATAAAACATCTGGAAAACGTTAGTGACTGCATTGGCTAAAATCACAGAGCATGCTATCTATCCTCTGAGAGCAGATTCTCCTTGACTTAAAGGGGAAAGACAATCTCAAGCGAGATAGCAGATGAATTGTTACTCAGAGTAAGCAGGCACTCCTCATGCAGGCACTGATAAAATACCAAAGGGAGGCTCTGGCTGTGCTGGCTTTCCAAGGGGAAGACAGCCAGCCTAAGCTCCTCTCTGATGGGTCTGAGCATCACTCCAGAAACACAGCCCAAGAGCTGAAGCACTCTGCAGCCTCCATCACTTATCACCATCGCAGATATACTGAGCAGGAAAGGACTGCCCCCTCCTTCTGATTTACCCTCTTTCCTCATCCCTGCCCTCCTCCACTTGCAGAAAAAAAAGTTTTGTTTGAAGTCTCACAGATTTTACTGTTTTCCATTTTTTTTTCTCCCTTAGATTTTAAATGTTCAGATATTTTTGTCTAAACAAATATTTGCAATTATAAAAGAATAGTTACACTCAAGTAAAATGCCTAATGAGATGACAGAGGCAGAATGAAATGGCAGAAATTGTTACAACTAGACTGGGAGACTACACTAACATGTTTCAGTTGCTTTTGTCCCTACTCTCCTCTGATATTCTCTTGGGCACTCAGCACTACAGATTCAAACAAGCTGAAAATCAGCCCTTCCCATCCTGTTCTGAAAAGCAAACAGTACTCTGCCATTGAAATAGATGGTTTGGTTGCGAGTTTTATTAATAATAGGAGTGTGTTGTGGAAAAGTCCTGTACAGGCTGGTTCACTTGTAGCTTCCCTTCGGTGTTCTCTGAAAAGGTAACGTTAAGGTGGAGTCCCATCCCTGACAATGCAAATGGGGGTCTTTCCACAGGCTGCTGTGGAGACAGGGTTTGACACCCACTGTGTCCTTCCTCCACTTCACACCATCCCCCCTCCGCTTCAGCTACCAGACCCACTTCACAAAACTTCTCAATTTTACCCGCCCCAGGCTACTACCGATGTTCCTTTTAACTTGTTCAAAAGACAAATCTGACTTTTATGTGCAATGTAAGTCAAAGGTGATAACAAAGCTGTTGAGATTTATGTTTCCTGAAACGCAATAACTCAAAGGTGAATTTCAAAATAACCACAACAATCCTGATTGGTGCTGAAAAACAGCAGCAAGAAGATAAAGTAGTGACAATACATGAATTATCATATTCTTCCTTACAAGTTATATATGGCCTTATTTCTTTCTTAGTTTTATTTACAATCCAATCTGAGTATTATCCATCTATGTTTGCTGGTTTTGCCAGTATTCACGGAATTATTTTCATGGAAATTTTTTATGTACACTTTCCTCTCAAAGTCTTTGTGTTGGCAATATACCATTTCACCTGGCAAGGCATACAAAATATTAAGAGCCATTCCTGCCCCCTAGCACTAGAAAATAGTAAATCATAAGTATGCTGCTGAAAGCCCTAGATATGCAATATCTCTTAAATACAAATTTTCAAATGATCAATCATACCACAACCCAATGGACTTTAAAGAATCACAAATAATTTCAGTGCTACCTTATGCAGATGCTGAAAAAACAGTGGTGAGGATGACCGAGGAAATCACAGAAATTAAATATAGTGACACAGTGACAAATACACTAAACCACATTAATGCCTCTGTTTGCTCTTGGAGATAAAAACCATTACAACTAATGAGAGAATCAACCTTATCAACGGCATCCAGAGAAGCAACGAAATATTTGGATAGCTGCTGGGACAGCTTCTGGAAACAGTCTGCAGAATTCAGCCAGAAGCTTTTTAAAACAGGTTTCTGAGGATGGTGTTTTTTTAAGATAGTCTCCTCATGTGCACAGCCACCGCCAGAGGTAAACCTGCTCCTGTGATCACCCTTAAAAATGATATGCAGAAACAAAATATGGCAGTGAAAAGCATGGAAATTAATTGAAGGTTTGAAAAACTCCAAAAATAATCACATTTAAATCCAGAATATTGGGAAGAAGTGAGGGGCAGAAGGAGGTAGGGAGCAAGGCAGAGGTAAAACTCCTGAAAATTATTTCACATAGTCATAGGAAGAAGAAAAAGTTGGAAGGAAATGCTAAGGTTATGCCGGAGAAAATTTAACATGCTTTAACATATTTCTGCTTTCATTCGTATTATGCTCGGGAAGGAGTGAGAACAGACAGCTACAAGGGACGCCGTCTAAATACAAAGCAGAGAGCAAACCCTAGCAGCATGTCTTTTAAAAAAGGAAGGAAACTTGCCAGTTCTCAATTACATGCTTTCATTGGTCAAGCCCACATACAAAATAGTTTACACAACACCCCAAAGTTGCCTGCATGTATTTTTGTAGTCAGAGAGCAAGCCAACAGCAGAATTATATTTGCTGGGAGACTCAGAATGACTGGAGAGCTTTGCCTCCCAGATCTAGTTTCCATGCCACTCTTTACTTGCCAATGAAGCCTTGACTATCAGCACACAAAAATGAAGAATTTCCAGAACTCATAAAAAACAGCAAGTTTTTTTCTGGCAGTGGGGCTGATGCCAAGAAAACTGGCAAATATTAGATTAATTAAACTACATATGCAAATATAACTAACAAAACAGCTACAAGAGATTAAGGCAGACAAACATGCTGGTATATCCTGGTATACTCTCTCTATATGTTGTCGAGTATGTTTTGGATACTCAGGTTGTCTGAAGACTTCATGTAATATTCCAGACTACAAACCAGTACCAAGTACAGCTCATGGCTCACCACAACAGATATCCTGGCTGTTCTGCTGCCGTTTTCATACCTTTCCTTGAAACAAAGCTGCACTTGTTGGGGACGCTTTTAAACATTTTCCACAGAATGATAGGATGGACCAAGTTGGAAAGGACCTTAAAGATCACCTAGTTCCAACATCCCTGCCATGGGCAGAGTCATATTTTACAAGCTCAGGTTGCTCAAAGCCCCATCTGGCCTGCCTTGAACAGTTCAAGGCATGGGGCACCTACAACTGCTCTGGGTAACTTGTTTCAGCGGCTCACCACCCTCACAGTAAGAGATTTCTTCATAATATAAATCAGTTTAAAATCGTTATTCCTTGTCCTAGTCTTTCACATGCCTTTGTGGAAGTACCCTCTCCATCTTTCTTGTAGGCTTTCTTCAGGTACTGAAAGACCACAATTAGGTCAGCCCTGAGCCTTATCTTTTCCTGCCTGAACAAACCCAATTCTATCAGCTTTTCCTCATAGGAAGGGTGCTCCATCCCTCTGACCAACTCAGTTTCCCTCCTCTGGACTCATTCCAAAAGGTCCACATCCTTTCTGTGCTTGAGATCCTAGATATTATTAATACATAATTGAATGACTGTTGCAACACCTCAGAATATTCTGCAGAAAGACAAAGACTAGATACAGAAAGCACAGTGTCTCCATGTCATTACAAGTGGGCAGTTGTATTAGATACATAATTCCAGCTTCCCAGCTCAAGTATTTGCCCTACCATGTATAAATTAAGTGAAGCAGATTTACTTGCAGTGTAATGTACCTCATCATATATTAAATGACTGAAGCAGACTTATTATGTGCTGGATTTGAAAACAGCCTTTTTTAAAGTATTTTCAGTAATCCCAGTATCAAAGCAAAATTTAGAGTTGTAAACTGTATAATGAAATACATTTAAGGAAAGAACAAAATCTTAAACTATTTTCCTTACCCTGCATAAATAAATGGCATTTCTGAATTTAATTCATACATAGGCAAAGGACCCATACAAAATCTCATTGACACTGAATTCCAACTAGAATGTCTTAACAAAGGCATAAGTGGTGTGTAAGTCACTCTCTATCCATTAAAAATTATAGTATTATACCAAAGAGAATGGAATGTCCTCAGAACGACATAAAATAAGGCAACTTCATTTTCCTCTGTTTCTCTCAGCAGTTTAAATTCTTCAATAATCTGACCTTGAATGCAACAGACAAGTAAAAGGCAGTTCTGAACATTTTAACCCCTAGAATGTTCCGCACAGGGACAGAGTAAGACTGTGTCTCCATATGGAAGTCCTAGTCAGGGTACTGGAAGGGCAGTCAGAGGGTGGACAGCCCAAGGTGAGTGCAACTCTACCATTCTTCTCCTTTCGTTTTGTACAGTACTTAGTACAGAGTTTGGAAGAAAATAATCTAATATCCAAAGGTTATATAGCTTTCTGATTTGAAAGAAATGGGGAGAAATATAAGAAGGAACTCATCCTATGCCAGGCAAAACAAATACCAGAAAAAGTAACCAAAAAGAAAAGGCATGAAAGTTGTTATATATATTACCTAGTTTTTGAATTCAGCGTTCAGTGAATACCAGAGGATGAGCTTCAGTTGGGAGACCCCTCCCAGTTGTTTGCACAGAAGCAGTAGAAATACACCACGTACTAAAACCACAACTGTATCTTGACCCAAAGCAAGCTCTATTTCTCCAGCCAGCAGTTTCAGAAGTGTCTAGCACAAGATATCCCTGCAGTGAAAATTGCAATGTAATTCACTTTACTGTGACACTAAGAATCAACCCTCCACGTCTGAACAGCAAAATAAAGTTATGAACTGTAAACCATACCAAGAAAGAACTGCCTTGTTCTGCAGAGCAGGGATTTTTGGTTTCTGTGACCTTCTGTAGAAGGTGCAGGGCTCAGCTGGCGTCCTGCAGGAGCATCATGCAGCTTATTAGAAAAAAGGCCTTCTACAGTTGTGACAGAATTGAGTACTTGAGGCAGTTCCTACAGGATTTGATCATCAGGGTGTCTTGTGGACTGTGCATAACTCACATTGCTACATGAACCCTGCAAAATGCCACACAGGGGAAAGGAAAAAGAGGGAATGATTCGTGTGTGGGCAGGGATGCTTTTGACCAAAATGCCCAGAGCGTGAAACACAGCCAGAAAACCAAGGATACTTTAAAAGCCACTCCAACAGTCACATTTTGTAGCTATATAGTGATCTGAACCAAGACTGAACTCTTCTTCAGCCCTTCTAAAAAACAAGTGGGCTTTTTTTGGTGCATTTGTCTCAAATATGTTGCATTCTTGGCTGAAGTTGTGGGGAGTTCATTTTGTTTCCCAGACTAGTCAGATGAGTGTGAGTGCTTAGGACATATCTTATCCAGGCTGTAACCCCTGCTTCTGAACTTAGGAGGAATCTGACTTGCTGCTTCAAGCATGTTTAGTGCCAGAACTGCTGAACCCTAGTGGTGTTTTTGTGCAGGAAATCGTCATGTCTGGAATTCCAAAACCCATATGGACCCAAAAGTATATTACAAGGTAGTTACAAAGACAGCCTCAAATTCAATAGCAGGCAGAAATCTCACTTAGCCTGGAGAAGTCACCAGTTCTACCCTGGGGTCCAGAGAAGCCCTCAGCATCAAAGGAGTGATAAAAACAGCCAGGCTTGTAACAAAGGTCATCACTTCTTAACTTCTGTAAAGCGATAAATGCCAGACTGCAGGTAAGAGGTTATGAATGCTAATGGATTTACACACTGAGGGGAAGTGCTGAGTGGCAGGAGTCAGCAGAGTCGGGGGGAAGGTGCAACACATCCAGAGAGCAGGGCCAAGGCTGTCAGAAACAGTTCATGATTTTACCCAACTCTACCACGGGATCAAAGCACAATGCAAGTTAGAGAAGCCACACAAACTTCTTTAAGAGGAGCACTCTCAGGTCAGTAGTTATTTTTCTCCTTTGATATACGTTATCCTTTTTCCACATCATAAATCACCCTGCTGGGCAAATCGTGGAATCCAGACAGAGGGGCTAGGCAGCAACACATGGCAAAGACCTCATGATAGCTCTTCTTTTCCTGACAGACACATCAGCAGCACCTGGCACAGATGTTTGGCACAGGTGTGCTCACCTGCAGGCACACAGAGCTTGGTGTGTGCAGCTCAAGGGACAAAGGAAGCTGAGTCAGTCACCAGGATAGCAATCCCAGCCATGCCCAGGCAGCCAAATGACTCCTCAGACTGCTGCATGTTCCTACCTTTGACTGGTGCTCTGAGGCACTGATAGCTTTGTTTGCATGCATTCTTTTTGTCAGCTGGATTGTGCAGAAGCATTTATAGACACCTTGCACTGCCTCTCCTGCTGCCCAGCCTGACCACCAAAGCCATCACACACTCCCAAGCTGACTCACAGGAAGAAAAAGTAGGCATTTCTGGAGCATATACTATGTTTGCAAAGGATTGCTTAATCTCAGTCTTTCTCTTCATGTTTGTATCCAGCCATTTTTCTTTTTTCCCTCTCTGTCTTTTTTTCACTGTTTTCTGTTACAAAACTGGGTGTGTCTGTTTACCTGAATATGTACTGCCTGGAAATGCAGTTGAAGACAGTGTATACACTTGTGTTTCTTACTTATATTATTACTGGAGTGCGTCAATCCAAAAAATTCTTGGCATCCTTTATCCCTAAATCTTCTTTTGATGAATAAATAAAAGAATTCTGCAGCTTATACGAAGTGGATAGAAACTAAATATTAGCAGCCAACAAAATTATTTTAACTTTCAAATACATAAATCCATTCATGTACTGACATGTGTGAATCCAAAGAAGTTTAACCAAAATGTTTCAATAAAAGGAAAATAACCAAACTCCTATTCTTTGCATTATTTACACATGAAAACGAAAGGTAACATGTTTGCCTGTCCCTTTTGGATTCACTTACATCCTACAATGCATTTTAGACATTTCAGGTAACCCTGCAGCTTTTGAAAAATAACTCAGAAGGTTATTTCAGCACTTTCCTGAGGGTCCTCCACACAGGGAGACTCAATCAATGGAATTTGTAGGTATTCTCTTCCAAAGCAGGAAATTAAGAGGATCTAATGTACTGCAGGTATCCACTGTCCTCCAGTGCAGACATAGTTTCATAACCAACAGAGCCTGAATGGTCACTACTCAAAACATAAACCAGAAAATAGAACACATAGTATGACTTAAAAAAAAAAAATTCGTAAAGGATAACTGTCATGAACCTGTTTCCTGCACTGAGAAAGGCAGGAACATCCCGCCCTCAGTTTCATGGCACCTAGTAAGAGTGCAAGAGCTGAGCCAAAGATCAGTTCTGTATTTCAGGATGGGTCTCTTTACAGACTGATTTCGTAGTGTTCTGAAGGAGATGGGAACTCCAAACTGGGAAGAAAAGCCATTCACACTCTGGGCACAGGCAAAGCTTTGATGTGCTATCTAATGCCCCTCCAGCAGCTCCAGAGCACCCACCATCTCCAGCCAATTCTGCCCTCTTCAAATACAACTGGTGCCTGACACGGGGGTGAGGAGAGGACACTTCTCTTGAGTAACTGCACCAAGACCATGAGGGATACCCAGCTGTGCAGATTTGATGCAGTATTGCAGCACGGCTGCTTCGTATGAAACCCAGTACAGCCTTCCTCTGGACACGGCCCCCAAGGGGCACAGGGGCAGGGGCACAGATGAATCCCCTCACCTTCATAGCTAAGAGTGTTGGAAATGCTCTGGGAAGGCTTGTGCATCTGGTGAGGAGCAAAGGAGGCTTTTATGAAGGGAGGGAGTAACAGAAAAGCTATGTAGGGGCCCCATCAGAGTCACTGAACCTCACACATGTGGGCAAGCAGTCTGAGGTAAACCACTTGGCATGGAGCAAATCAGGCGGGACAGGTCCCCAGAGGCACTGGCAGAGCTGGACCAATGGCTCAGCATAACAGGGCTTCTCCAATTGGGCGTTTCTTCTGTATCTCGCTGACTGCTGGTGAGGATGAGTGGCAAAGCTGAGCTGGGCCAGCAGCATTTAAGCTGGACACAAATCAGACTGTCGTGCAAAAATCCAGCACCCAGTTCCTACATTCTCCATAGACTTTTCATAGAAGCAAACACCACCATCAGCCATTTTCATACCACAAATTACTTCCATGTTTTCTGTGAGCCCACCAGAGGGGAATTCCTGTGTCTGCTCACTCCCCAGTCCTGCCTCCTCTGGTTTCCATCTAAAATGGAGATAATTATACTTGCCTCTCTTCAACATGTTTTTCCTACTGCAAATAAATATGCACAACATTCACTCAAGGACATCTGAGCTTTCACTATGTGAAGGCACCTTTTCTCAGGGGGCATGAGCTTTGTATTTCTAGCCAAGATGGCCTTCAGTAATTTCAGCAGCATTAAAAAAAAATATGTTTAAGAAAGTAATGGAACAATGCACTGAAAAGTCTTCCCCAGTTTTATTATGCATAGTTTTTAGGTTAGTGGATAATTTTTTAATCCAACGTGTCATATTTAATGTTCTACCAAGCCAAATCCGTAGATACTCCCAGTTCTTTATATTCCTTCCTCTGCTAGCTTAATACACTGGGTTAAGTGTGACTACTGTTTATTTTAACTTCACAAAATTGATCCCAGCTTCATATTTTTGAGACAGATTGGTCCATTTTGGTACATTTCCAGAATAAATCCTGCCTGTTCTTTTAAAGTGAGACAGACTTTTGACATACCACCGTTGTGACTGTGGAAGGCATTTCTGGCACACATAGTGAGTGATTGACTTCTCTGCATGTTTTCATAGTGATAAATATGTGGGACCATTAGGCAGGAAAACAAAGTGTTCCCCCCAAAAAATCTCTGCTAAGCACATTTCAGAGAGAACGGGTTAGTACAGATACATCATGCTCTCTTTTCTGCACTAAGAGGTATTTAATTCCGCAAAATTCACTCCCTCCCACATAACTTAAACTGCCAAAATGGAACATTCTGCTTTCCCTTTTCTGCACGTGTTAAAAGAACAGCCAATCTTGCCATGGTTAACTATATAATCTTGTTTGGCTCCTATAGATTTCATTAATGCCTCATAAAAGAGAATCAATAAAACTCCTTGCACGTCAATATAAAAAATGACCTTTCGATTTTCTCTTTAAGATACAAAAAAAGAGAATCTTAATCAATAGATATTGTCAAAACTCTGATAAGAGCTCCTGCAACAGGGAGTTTCGATTAAGAGTTCTTCAGAAAAGTTGTGTTTCTGGTCTGAACTCCTTCCTAAAGATCTGTTTTTGATCCCATTGGGAAACTTTGTTGGGACTAATCATTTTAGGCTACACACAACCTTGCAAGACTGCATATTAGAAGTGTGGGATTACTCACACACTGAAGCACAGATCCTTGTATAAGTGTCATCACAATTCAAAGGTTAATAGGACTGCTCACAAGACAAAGGATTTATACAGAACAGTGCCTTTAATCCCACTCTTGCTTCAAATTTTCCTTTGACATGTTTCCCTGTGCACGAAAGTTCACAATGCTTAAAGTGACTTTTTCAGTTCCTTTAATGTAATTTACAGTTTAGTATACCCAGCAACCACACCAAAATGACATTTTCCTAAAGCATCCCAGCAGGAGAATTGGTAACAAATAGCTGTGTCCTGGCACCAGTGTCAGCACTCAAAAACAAAGGTCTGATCCACAGTCTTTTCACCGATACTTTCCATCTATTTTGCTTCAAATTCCTCAGTCAGACAGCTTGTGGGAGCCCACTTTACATTGCTGTTGCATTTTACAGCGTCCTCTCGCATTTAAATATAATAATGACCGACTGATATCTTTTTAATGGCTAGATGGACCAATTCATAAAATTGTTCTAAGTCGCACCTCCCATTTCTGAAAGCCTTCTCATGTGGAAAAGGAACAGTCTCACATAAAAACAAACAATCCAAACCAAACAACAACATCAAGAGATAACCTGGCGGTAATAGTAAATACTTTTCTCATTTAAAGTACCTCTGTTGCTTAAGGTATCTTCTAGCCACAATATAATAGATAGTTCATATAGATGATGACACATTTATTTAAAAAAAACTACCAAATCTTAAGTTCATGTGACTTATCTTTTGCTTTTCAACAAGTTTTTTCCTCCCTGCCTGCCTTAGGTCATCCTCAATAGTCTTCCAAAATGAACTGAGGATCCTGAGGTCATTCCCGAAGCAGGGAAGCCCAAAGCCTCTCATGTCAGGGCCACAATCAGTCCACTCGATTGTGAACAACTAGTGGTGTGGGATGATTGTGGGGCCACTCACAGTCACTAGGCCAGACCAGTCCTCTTTGTGTATGCTGGTGTCCTACCCAAATGGAGCAGCAGCTCCTTTGTCACTGCCTTCTCCTTCTTGACTCAAGTATCCATGCATAACATTACCTGACCTTTAAACAGACTGTCTGCAGAAGTTCCTATCTGTCTCGTGGTTTTGAAGTGGC
This sequence comes from Cyanoderma ruficeps, assembly GCA_008694505.1. NCBI lineage: Eukaryota > Metazoa > Chordata > Aves > Passeriformes > Timaliidae > Cyanoderma > Cyanoderma ruficeps. The sequence goes on along the minus strand of VZDJ01000084.1, from coordinate 433,073 downwards.
TGGTAAATACATACTACTCTGCTTCTGCCTTTCTCCAGCCTCAAATCCCACAGGTTTGTTCACATCCCAAGATTTCATGCAAGAGAAAAGAATGTTTAGTCTATTCCTTGTATTTTGGGGGGAAGAGGATGCTTGAACTTCTTTACACAGTGCAGTATTTGTCTTACCGCCCTGGAAAATAATAAAGCCTACAGTGTATTCAAAACTCTTAACTCTACAAAGAAATGTATGTTTTCTACTGTTACTAATATTTGAAATCATTAATCCTAACAGGTTCATTTTTCCATGTTTTAATTTCCCATTGGCTACTTTGATAGAAGACAATGAGGACAATCAAGTTTTATTTCTGTTTCTGTAAATACCCTCTTAGCTGATCAAAAGTGACCAGTCATTGCCATATCAAGGAAGATAGTCCTGGTGGTACACAGAAAACTCATCTCAGGTTTTGGTCAGAAGTAGAGTGATGTTCTGAGAACAAAATACTGCAGAGTTGGGCCAATGTGAACATACAACCTCTTCATTTTAAATTACTAAGTCTTTGAAGAGACTTTGCATCAGTGGAATAGTGGGCAATTGAAAAAACTTTCAAAAAAGATTTTTTTTAAAAAAGAAAAAGCTTCAAACAACCTGTAGTCATAAACCAGCATTTTAACCAATAATTGCCCTTCTAGATGCCTATCTTTTCTTTAGGCTCTCCTAAGTTGGACAAGATCTTGTAAAGATACAAACATTTTCCTCCTCATTTTAGTGGTAAATAATCTCTCTTTGTTAACATTAGGACTGCCCTCTGATGTACTTCACAGCATCTGCTCCCTTTTCTCCCCAGTTCTTTTAAAAGCATTCTTAGAGTCACAGAAATTTTTTCTGTCCAAACAGACCAGATAGAAATCTCTCCTCCAGGAAAGAGTCTTACAGAAACTCTGACTGTTAACAGCCCTCAGCTGGAGCAGAACTGAGGCACTCAACTTGGGAAAGCTGTGCTGGTTTACACAAAATGAGAGGTTCAGCTGCAAGCATATTTTATGAAGGCCAGCTCTTTTACTTAGTTCACCATTCAGAAGATAATCAAAAGTTTCAAAACCAAGAGCCTGTAGGCAGAAATTTATTGGGAACAGATGGGGCTAAAGAGCACACACAATTTACCTGTGTACATAAATAACATAATATATATTTATAAGCATAAATAAAACAGCTGGTCTCCATTTCCTGGCTAATGAAAACACCCTTGGCCTTCCTGAACTCCAGACCTACACTGCCACAACAACTTGGTCGTCACACACACAAGTCTTATCTGTTGGCCTGAGTCATGAAAACCTGGTGTTGCACAAATTTTCATTAATAATTTTGGCTCTGTTCTGGTTTCAGGTGGGATAGAATTAATTTTCTTCCTAGTAGCAGGTATGGCACTTTATTTTGGACTTAGGATGAGACTAATGGTAGCAACACACTGATGTTTCAGGCGTTGCAAAGCAGTGTTTGTACTGAATCAAGGACTCTTCAGTTTCTCACCCCACCCTGCCAGCAAGGAGGCTGGAGGTGCATAAGAAGTTGGGAGGGGACACAACCAGGCCAGCTGACCCCAAAAGGTTTATTCCATATCATATCTGTTATGATCAGTATACAAGCAAAGGGGAAAACCAGACTGGGGCTGCTACACAGGAACTGGCTGGGCATCACTGGGCAGGTGAACAATTGCACTGTGCATCACTTGTTTTGTATATTCTGATTATTTTATTGCCATTATTTTATCTTCCTTTTCTGTCCCATTAAACCATCTTTATCTTGACCCATGAATTTTATTTTTTCCCCCCAATTCTCTTTTCCCATCCCACGGTGCGGGGATAGAATGAGCCAGCGGCTGTGTGGTGTTTGCTACCTGCTGTGTTAAACCAAAACAGGCTCCTACAGGAAGGCACAGGCTGTCAATTAAATTATGGCAGCAGCTGAAATCTAAAGGTCACACCATCTAATATGAAACAACACAGCATTTGATAAACAGCACAAGTCAGAAGAACTAACTTTTGAAGGTCGGACTATTGCCAGGTAAAACGCTGAACCCTTGCAGGTAAGCGCGTCTTCCTAAATGATATTTCATGGGCAGGGAGACATTTCCTTAGCAAGATACTTGCATGAATCTTTAAGCTGGGTTTGTGGGAAGGAAACACGTAGGCTTACATAAGCTATTTCAGTCCAGAAATTCCTTGTGGTTAGTTAATTATACATACTAATAACTTCCCAATGACAGTGTCTGGATGCAGCCTGTACATACACACAACAAAGCAATTTAATATTGCTCACCCACTACAATGTTCTCAAGCAATGACTCACAATTCAGTGCAGTTCTCATACTATAGAAAGTTCAGTATTGGGACTTCAGCTTTCCAAAATTAAAGTACTGCATTCAGGAACCCCTGTGATCTCTCTCTAGAGAGTGGCTTGCTAAATACTTTGCAGCAATACCTTTGCAAATCATATCCAGGGATCCCTAGGTGCCTGTAGGATGATGACAGGGACACCTAATACCGATCACAAGTATCACCATGTAGTTTTAAACAGATCAAAATATGTTGATGTATCTTAAAATATTGACCATCTAAAAGCAAGGCCAAGGAGCTCTCTTTACACAAACAGGCTTTGTGTATCTCTCAAAGATGCAAGGAGAAAAAATAAGAACTGCTGTGAAATATCCCAATGCTATTTCCTAACTCATGACAATTGTTAGTTGTGGTTTTTATTTTGGGGGGTGGGATCCTAAGCTTGAGAGGTGCATAGCTTGGAAGGGGCAGCATTCCTGAGAAGCCTTGCACAGTTTTGGAGATTAATGTTTTTTTCAGAGTGCAAAAGCCAAAACATTTCAAAATTTATGTTAACTACACCAGGGGAATCCAACTGCAGAACAAATTCCCAAAGTGGATATTTTTCAAATTTGCCCTTCTAAATAGTACTTCAGTTACTTTATTTCTTATTTTATTTTAGATGTTAAAGAAAATTTCCAAGTAAACAAAAATTGCAAAATGTTGTCTTTTGCACAACTACTTTTTACGGTCTTTGCTTGGTGCAGGGTAAAATGACTCAAGAGATAATCATAAGCCTTTTCCTGAACCCCCAAGGCACTTTTCTGAACTGGACATACCATGCACACAGTTTGAGCTCCCAAAGTTGATTTAGTAGCATCATCTGACACCAAATATTCTGCAGTAGCCAGATAATTGGCCACATTTTCTTCCTTCTATTTAAATACTGGTTCAAAACCTTCCCAGACAGAGGGGGCCCAGTACATAATACAGTATCAAAGGTCCCCAGCAGTCCACTACTGGCCTGGCTCCTGGTCCTCTTTGGTTTCTCAGGCCTTTGGCTGCTTGAATTAACAGCACAACCAGCTGCCTCTTAGTCCCTTACCCACGTCTTTCAGGCTTAGTAAACAATACACAGGCATGCAGATAAAAAATAGTAAAACTTTGAGAAAGACAAAGAGTATTGGCACTGCCATGCCTTTTCCAATGAAAAATATTCATAGTTGTATTGAAGCAATTGTCCTGTGCCAGTGTGATTGGCGTCATCTTGTTAGCTCCAGCATAATTTAATTACATAATTTTCCCAGCTCGTGAATGTGTATATATTTACCTTTTTCATAATAAAATACAAAAATGATTTTTTAAAATGACTTTCAGGCAACATAGTGCAAGAGATTAGGAAGGAACATATGGTAAAAAGTAATTTTTGACCTATGTTTTATCCTCAAAACCCAAAAGTGGATTCAGTATTAAAATCAAAGCACTCTAAGTATATTATGAAATATTTACAGCTGTTATTATTGCCTGATTTATGTGTGCCAGAGACCAGATTATTCAGGCTGGTTTCACAAGCAATATGTCAGTAAACAGGATTTTGTTTGGTAATTATATTAAACATGTCCATATAAGCTTTGAATTAATTATAAACTGTATTTTACTGTACTTGATAAAAGCACTAAGCAGCAAGAACTAACGATGGCAAAGAGGTCTCCTCTCATTTTCAATAAAGCTTTCCATGTGAAAATCTGTCAACATGAAGAAGTTGCTGCTTGTAATTAAAGCCAGGCTTTAGTTCAGTACTATGTTTACATGTTATGTTCCAGAAGGGGGAAAAACGCAATTAAATTACTGTCCTTAAACCCTGTGGTTCGCAAACACACAATCAGCTCTGGGCACACTACTGATGTCAGCTCCTTCAGCAAGGAAGACACAAACAATTGGGCTTGGCCTCGGGACACGTTTGAGAGTTTTGCACTACTAACACAGCGTGGTGAGTGTGCAAGGGAGCCCTCGAGATACAATCACAGGATGTTTGCAGTGGGTTTGTCTGCCCACATCAGGCATTTTAGTTGTGCTCCTGTCAGCACTTGCACAAGGCTTTGCTAATGGACAGATAATGACACGGCAGAGGCAGAGGAGGTTACAGCAGTACTTCATCAGGCTTGGGAGCATGTCAGTGAGCGACTAATTACCCCTCTGCTCCAACTCTCACATTAACTGACTAAGACATCCCTTGCCTGTCTCCACAACAGCCTTACAGCACAAGGTCTATTTTCAATCCAGACTTCAAAGTGGCTTCTCTGAATCAGACCCCCCACCAAACCAGGTGCTAAACTGTGCTTCTGTGGGGGCGTCAAGACCACAGTACTGGGACCTCAGCCTGCTGGTTGCTTCTGAAGATGAACAGTAAGTGCCTCACCTGTAACACTTCTCAATACCAGACACACACACTGTTTTATCACCACACTTTTCAATACCTTTTTTGATTCATAGAAATGGGTGAATGCTATTTGCTGTGCCACTGGTTAACTAGAATTTCAGACCATAGGATACAAACACCATCTTGACACATTTAAAGGTTTTCACACTGCTGTAATGAGACACATTTCCTAAATAGCCAGGAAACAACCTCCTTCCATGGCAACCCAGTGCTCCACATGAGAAAACATCTTACAGACTTCAGTATAAACTTTTCTCAAACAAGGTCATATTATATTTAATGATAAAACACCAAGCAGATAAGAAGCTCTGTGCTTATCCTGTATTACGGAAGCCTGTACACTAGATTTGTTAATCTAGCTTTAATTCAGAAACCTGACACTCCCTGCTTTTCTTGTATCCATTTTTGTTTCTCATTAATGCAACCAGATGGTGACTTCAGTTTGATTACAATTCTGCCTACTTTAATGTGAACTCTTCATCTCACTACTATCAGATGACATTTGCTTTTCTTAATGTACATAGTTTTAGGAAAAGTACAGAAGTGCTATTGCTGTGTTATATGAAAAATTCCAATATACATTTAGCTGACATAGCATCAGCTGGTGTTTAAACTTGGCTTAGCTAATGGACTTTTAATGTCAGTGGGGTTGTGTGCAGTCACTGGCTATTAGCAGAAATGGGCCCTTTCTATAAAAATCACTTTTCCTCAAGTGTGTTGTTTGAACATTCCTTCCCCTGATTTAGTGACTGTCACCAAATACAAAACAAATGCAAGGACGCTGGAATCTACTGTTATCTTTAAAACCAACTTAACCTCAGCCTGGCCTCCACAAATGAAATATGTTCTGCAGTGGTACTAGTGAATACAAAACTTCAAAGACAAAAGACCAAATTTTTCTCGCCTTGCTGCAGTAAGTAAATCCCAAGCAATTCAGTGAAAATAATCAGACAGAAAGTAAATTTGATCACAATACTATTATCGGTTGATTTCCCTAAACAAAAAAAGGCAATGAAACCAAGTACTGGTAAAATAAGCTGATCAGTAAAACAAAGCAGTTTAATAGCCCACACAAAGTCACTCTGCCACTTAAATTCATTTTCTTTGCAAATGCTTCTCATAAATGCAAGTTTAAAACTTTATTCTTGAGACCACAAAATGATAGAAATGTTTATAAAGTAAGTCATTAAATTAGGCATTTAAAATTTTTTTTAAAAGATTTGGAAGGCTTTATTTAATAGCCATGTTTACTACAAGGAATTAATATATAACTTTAAGGGAGGGGTGGAGGGAAGAAAAAGATTAATATTTGCATGAGGATAACAACTGCTTTTGCTACTAGCTACCAGGCTGCACTCCTAACTTAAAACTTCGAATCCCATGCTTTTAGTGGCAGAGGTCTTTAGTTCAAAAATGATTGCTAAGGCAGGAAATTGCCACACATTTGTGTGTAATAGATATTTACGTAGATATCTGCCTACAGTTGGTGACATTTGGCTGTCAGTGTTCTTATCTAAAATATCGTAACAAAAAGCCAAGCAAAAAACCCATCTACTTGAAAGAATCTTAGCTTGTTTTCAAGTGAGGCACCATGTTAATCTCTCTACAGGAAAGAGTCACATTGCCACATGGAAGGAAAATGGATAGCCTCAAAGCTATTCAAATTATCCAACTTCAAAAACAAATACCAAAGCAAAAAATAAACAACCTCATGAAAAAACTTGCCATGAAGTAGGATGAGATCAAGGTCTGTTCATCCTACAGTCTCACTCCACTGTGTCAACACGTTTTTAACACAGAAGCAGATCAGCCTCTGGCACGTGCTGGCTCTGAAGAGCTACATTTGGTGGTGGTCACAACCCGCCTTGTGTAAGTCTATCCTTGGTATAAATATTAGGCATTTAAAAGAGTAACAAAACAAAAGGAAACTGACAGTGAAACTGACAGGTCCCAGAACCAAACTTTCCAGCTACAAATGTCCTAGTTACTTAGGAAGTAAGAAATTAGGAACTTCCTATTTGCTCCAGTACATCTATTTTACATGATGAAGACAAGGAAAACCTGCACTCCTATTCTTGCCCGCAGAGATCTGCTGCATAAGATTGCTGTGTTTTGTGTTTGAGCAAGAGACCAAAAAAGTTACCCTCACCTTCAAAAACTGGTGAGGAAACAGACAGGAAGTCCCTCAAGCTAGGTTTGAAATGTCTACATGAAAAGAATTTGTAACGGGGACTATAGTTTGTCAAAAAATAGTGCAGCTTTGGAGCCAAAAATCTCTGGGCAAGGAATACAAGTATTCCATGAGATAATTCAGCAAGCTTTTCTGTGAACACTTGTAGAAGGGCAGAGTCTTCCCCATTTAATTACAGATCCATTCCTTAACCAGACAGAATTCTAGTTTTCACAATGAACCCTGATTTTCAGATTAAGTGGCCAGGTTTAACAGAGGAAACTTCATTTCTTCCTAGCTGAAAGCACCAGAAAGTTTTATCCTATTAACAGAGGTTCATGCAGCAGAGATTTCTCTATAGAGAAATCTGAGTGCAGACATGAGAAATCTCTATAGTCTCATCTGAGTGCAGACATGAAATTTCAGTCTGGACACCTCACTGTTTGCCTGTTAGCCTCAGCTATTCACTGTTAGTCACAGCCACTCGTCTTTCCTATGTGTGGAGTTGCAGAGCAACCAGAGAGATACAGAAAGTTGTGGGAAAAGGGAAAAGTGAGAGGGATACATCTGTGCTGACTCCAGGAGCAATTGGCAAAACTCAGAGATACACTAATGAAAGAGCAAATTCATTCAGACTAAGGCAGTGTGCACATCTGTACTTGGAATTACTCCTGATAAGTGCCCACACTTCAGTCAGTGTAGGTAAATACTGTGCCCATGAGAACAGAATTAATCTCGCTTGCTATTCTGTCCCACTTCTTACTCCTTGATTTCAGTATGACTGAACTGCAATTAACCTCATTCAGTGAGACTGTACTTTATTTTCACTCACTGTGTAAACTTTCCAGTATAAACACATATGTTGGGAGTGGATAAGACAAGCGATGTATTTAAACAATAGATACACCATATCATAAAAGTGCAGCAATTCATATTCCAGTCATTATTTTAGCAAATTGATGACTGGAATATAGCTCTCCAAGAAGCTCTGAATTACCAATAATCCTGTGGTGATCCCTTTTCACTGTCTCATGTGAAATGCATTAAAATCAAGCAAAGAAACACCTGGGGAACAACTATCAGTTCAAACAAGTTTCCAAAACGGCTGCAATAAAATCAACCTCTTCTGACAGATCATTTAAGGCTTACTTGCACATTTCCTTGTATCTAGCTGATGAAATTCAAGATTTCTCAAACAATTGCATCCAGCACTCAGGGGACCAAGGAAAACACCAGCTTTCCTTTTTCTCAAAGGATACACCGCTAATCCACTGAGATTAACATTTCAACCTCTCACTCAATATAAGACTAAGAAATAAAGCTACTTTACTTCTTGAAAGTAACTAAAAAGGGATTGGCAGGAGCCACCTAACAAGAAAATGCTCAGCTGTTGCCAGGCCAGTGAAATCTATCTGAGCTCTTTAGCACAATCGTTGAAAATGTTCCTGCAACAAGAGAAAAAAAGATACTGATTTAATTGCCTAAATAGCTTTTATAACCTCATAGCTTTTATAACTCATAAGGCAACGGAGTCCTCTGGAGCATAAGTCATTCAATCAGATGAATGAAGTACAGTTGAATAACATAGTCCTGAATCGCAGATTAAACCCAAATGAAACAAAACAGCCCAGGACAGTGATCCTTATTCCATTTACAACAGTGCTGCAGTCATGCGCTGGATCTGCTCTTCCTCCTTCCAAATTAGAGATAACACTATGGATTGTATTGGGCAAGCCAAATCCTTCCAAACCGCCTGCCACCAGAAGGTCAGAGTTTCCAGGAAGCATCCTTGTTCCTCAGCAACAGCATATACTTTTGCCTTTTCCTTTGTTCTGGTTCTGGCCAGCACATGGTTAATTTTTGCAGTAGCCAGGAGGAGGTACGCCTAGGACCCAGAGATTATACAATACCGGCTCACTCCATTTTCCAGGGATGAGGTGAAGGGCTCTTTTCCAAGTCTGGGTACTGTGGCAGAGGGAGCGGTCAGGCACTGCTGTGGTCAGGGAGTTTCCGTGTGAATCATTCGCCTCTTTCTCGGACTTTCTGTCGTCAGTATTGTTGTTGCATATTTTCTCATCTAACTGCTGTTCCCAGGAAATTGTTCTTAGCTCAACCCAAGATCTTTACATTGTGTGCCTCCAGTTCACCATCCCACCTCAGAGGAGGTCAGAAGCGAGGAGGGAGAGAGCAAGCACACGGTTTGGAGAGTCCCAGTGGGAGAGACTAAACGGAGGAGTACCATTCCTAACCCATGGCATCCTTCTATACATATTTCTAGATTACAGCAGATACAGAGAAGCCATCGGTGAGACTCAAGAAATTCAACATTGAGAAGATACCTGACAGCTTTCTCAATGTAGCATTCCCTGTGTAGCATCTCTTTCTTCAGACAAGGGAATGGACTGGAGCACCAGTGTTGGCTACTCAGAAAACTTGAGCTCAGGTTTTGGTTTCCCTTATGCATTTGCTCTGCATGCTTAGGCAATTCCCCCTAGACCACTCCACCAAACAGTGATAAATACAGCAAGCTTCCAAATCCAGAAAAATAGAGATTGGATACCTATGGCAATATTACAAATAAGAGCTTCACATTGTCTCCAGCAATGCAAGTGCATAGTAAAGCTTTCCTAAACACAACTGTAGCTATTCCCCACAGAAGGTATCTGTGACAAGCATGCACAGCTTTTTGGGTGTCTCTCCTGTCCTGCCTGTGTAAGACTCACAACAAAGGAAAGTGAGAATTTTGAGGAGATGCTGAGGCACTGCAGCATCACACACTGACAAGGGAGATGTCCCTGCCTTGACAGGACTGTTGGGCTGCTGTGCAAGCTAGAGCTTGTATTCAGGGAGCAGCAAAGGTACTCACCTAAATTCAGCATTGCCTGACACTCCCTGGTGGAAATAAGGGCAAGTCTGGCACCACTGAGAATCTAGGTCTCCACCTCAATCTGCATCACAGTAAAATCAGTATGATTTACCCAAAAAAGAAAAAAAAAANCCAAAACACCCAAACAGCAAGATCTAGAGAGCACTGTAAATATATGGCTTAGCCAGTGCTAACCAGGACTGTAAATGAAGTCTAACAGTGAGGCTTTTCACTAGGCTGGTTGAAATATGTGGAAAAATGTAAATGGAAGTTAAATCCATTGTTGTCAGAAGACCTCACAACTTTTTAACTTCTTCATTTGCACTGAAAACATAACACATTTTCAGAGAGCATAAATACAAATAGTTTGGACAGTCGGTAAATATTCAGGGCTATATTTTCTCTAAAACATTCAGGGCTTTTCTTTAAAATAACTGAATCTTTTCTGGTTTTGATTAAGATTTCTTCCTTTTTTTCCAACCTCCCCTGAGCAAATAAACAAAAAAAGGAATTTTTTTTTCCTCTTTGTTTCCACCTAGATTTTCCATGTTGATAAAAAGGGTATTTCTAAGTGAGACTGTTTTTGCATGAAGTTCTATCTCCCCAGCCAAAACTTTTAGATAACGTCCCAGGCTATAAAGGGACTCCCCAAATCCTGGCGTTTGATGACTTGAGAGGAAATCCCGTATTTCCTGCCTAACGTCCATGTGATTTGGGATGGAGTCATAAAAGCAAACAGGAAGTTTTTCTAGTGATGACTGCCTAGGGAGAAAGCTATATACAAGCATCTCTGAGGTTACTGAAAGCTGGGAAAACCTCTGGCAGCTCCTGCCCACTGCTCCCACCCACTACACCTTACTTGTGCAGGTTGTTCATACAAGCAGAGCCAGCCTTGAGGAATACAACTGGAACACAGCTACAGTTTGGGGCTTTCCTTTTGCTCCTCCAGCTAGTGTGCACACACTAGCTGTGTAGTTTTATCCTACATCCTCATGCCAGAAAGATAAATCTAAACACAATAACCACAATGGATCTTCTGCAAAATATTTACCCAAACCTATCACCAACCCAACAACAATACTCAATAAATCATCTCTCCACCACAGCAGTAGAGTTGGGGGCTGGAGTACCTATAGATGACCCTATGAAATTAAACACAGGGAAATAAAGTATGCTCAAAATCAAGGGGAATTTTGTTGTTCCTATTTACTCTGTGTAAAGTTCTTTATAACCATTTCCCTTTTTAGCATAATTTCAAATGCTTGCTTGCAAATGATGCAAATTAAGTGTTTCTTTGAATACAGTTTGCCTCCCAGAAGACTTCATAACATTTCCTTCAGATTGCTTCTTGGATAATGTTATGATGGAAAAATCCAGGGATGCCTGCTCCTGTGACTGGACTCTACTGAGCACACACAATAAATCACTTAAAACACCACCATTCCTTCAGTCCCTGGAAGCAGCCGGCGCTGAACTGTGCCTCTGCACAACATTATCCTGACGCTGCGCTGATGGAGGTTATGGCCAGCTGCAAAACCACAGCTCGTCTCTTACTCCTTTCCTTTGATTCTTGACTTGTACTTGAGGAGCTGTTTGGTACCTGCGAGCCGAAAGCGCGGCACAGCCGGCTAATGCAAATGACAGACGCTGTAATTACCGCTTCACTGGCACCCGTGCCAAGATCGCTGCCTGCTAGACTTGAATACCTCCACTGGGTGGCTAACAAGATGTGCACTTCACAAACCAGCACAGCCCTCTTCCCACTCTAAAGGGAGGAAACACAATGCCATTTTTTCCTAAAGGGACATACAGACAGTTATGTGAAATATATTGCATAGCCAGAGTACCCACGATTACACTTTTATTTCAAAGATAGCCTCCAGTAACATGTTTTCAATGACAAAACAACAGTCTGAGACTCACATTGAGCCCAATCCTCTTCGACTAAATCACAGCAAACTGTTCATTAGTCCGAGCAATGCAAATTTACCCAGGAACTCCCCTTTGATCCAGTAATTCAAACATATTTTTCTGATGAGCTGCGAAAGTAATTTTCTTGCCTATTTGTAGAAAAAGTATCCAGAATAGATTCCTTGAAAGCCCAACGATGTAAAATCCAGAAAGAACCAAAAATCAAGAAATACAGCCATACACTATAAAACAGGTTACTAAAACCAAGAAGATTGTTTTGCTCATAGCCTGACATAAATGTAGCTTTGCCTTTCAAAGTATAACTCTCTTTTGTATTCTACTTATACACAAAATTCTAGTCATATATTGTACAAAAATAGTCAGTTTTCCTTCTCAGTCTGGGCTTCTCTTACTTTCCATAGGAACTCATTTGCTTTGTATCCTATTCATCTGAGCTGGGTAGACTGTGCCTCAAAACACCTCTCTTCTATTTGCATAAAAATCAAGGTACTTACCTAGAAATGTCTAATAAATATAACCCACATTTTTGTGGTTGTTGAGATGGCCATGACTCAGAGTGCTTCAGTAAAATATCAGAAGGCTTCAAGCATCCGCACCTTGTTCTCTAGAAGTCTTTCATACCTTTTCTCTGCAGTCTTCCATGGGCAGCTCCACACAGCTCTGGTTCTTTCCTTCCTTTCTTTCCTTCTCTAGTTCTGGCTCACTCCTCCCTGTCCCTAGCATGGCCACCTAACCCTGTCTGTCTGTCTGTCCTACATGCAGCATCCTACTCTACCCAGCAGACTCCAACTGACCCCTTACCAGCTCACTCACTCTTTATCACACTCAGCTGTGAGGGCAAGGCTGTTCCCACTCTTGGATAATTAACACAGCTGCAATACATCAGGGGCAAGATTGCCTTTAGCACTATCTCTGTCTCCCTACAATCTGTCTCCCCACACATTTCCTCCTTTCCTACTGCACAGACCAGCTATGGAACTGATTTGCCCGGCCTTGGCACAGAGTTGTATTCCTGCTTTCAGATATACTGTATTTGGAAAATTAAATTAGGAAAATCTTTTTAATTTGGTTAAGGCCATTTCCTGTTTCTGAATTTGGATGTCACACACAAAGCTGGTCCCAAAATATAGTGAATAACCGAGGTTTAAGACCATTACCAAAGAAAAATGAAGTTGTGTGGTGAATGATCCATGTAAAGTGATTAAGTGCAAACATGCACAACAACTGTGGAAATGTTTAGATGCACTCTGGCATTCTTACTGTACAGAGGAATAAATGACACTGACAGTAATGCTGAAGAGCCATCAGGAGGAACCTGTATGTGATCTATATATTTTTTCCATAACTATTGCAACCAGCTGCTAGACCCTGGACCCAGAGGAAGAAGAGCTCAGATAATGACTCCCAGGTTCCCAGGGAGGAATCTTTCCTCTATGCACAGATTCATCCACTTAATTTTAATCCTGCTTGAACTGCACCTCTGTCAGCAAAGGAAACACAGTGGCTGCTTTGCTTTCAGCAAAGAGTACTGCAGTACTAAAATGCTACTCAGAACAGTGCAGGCTACCACATCCAGCTCAAACTTGTCAGCATCATTGAAATCTACCACAGTGCATCTCTTTAAAGCAGATCCATGTTCCAAAGGGCCCTATCCATTCACAACAAAATACTACTTGGCTCTTGCTTTATTAATACAAATACTACACCCACATGATCAAGTACAAGAGGTCTGCTGATGCATCAGGATAATTAAGTCCTTTCCCCTCCTTTTTTCAACAAGATGTGTTTAGGTATTTAATTAGGAAATGCATCCCCAAAAGGTTAGTACATTCACATGTTATATTTCACTTTTTCCGCACTAAGCATTTTCAAACTGCTGCTGTTGCGAATACAGACTATGCTGGGGCAAGACAAATATCTGCACATATGGCTCTTTTACAGTTTTCTTTTTAAATTATCACTTTGATTTAATTGGGTTTGAGGGGTTAAGCATGAAAAATGCACTCTTTTATTGTAAAGGAATAAATGAAACACAACCTCATTAATATGTAGTCCATTTAGCTTTTCTACCATCTTTTACACCATTATTATTAACCCCAAAAGCTGTCTGAACCATGCTTGACACTACAGATAGATAGCTGACCCTCCCTTTCATCCCACCTACACAACAAAAAGGTGGGAGCCACAGGATAAGTGGGTAACAGTTTGGGAGGCGGAAAGTGTGGGGGCTGTAGGGGAGCACAACAGCTGAAACCCAGTCTCTGCTGACTGAAGAACCAAAGGAAAAGTTGCACTTGTGGAGATGGCACTGAAATGCTCAGCAGGGGCACAGTTTGGGGCATTTAAATTGTCATTCTGATGTAGCTTATCATGGAGGTATAGTAAATGCAGTGAATGCCAGTTGATTCTGGCTTTATAATCCCTCTGGCCCCATTCACACTGCTTAGAGAATTAAGGGCTGTCTCTACCATTGCAGCCATTTCCTGTTCTCTCCTGATAATAGCGGAAAAATACTTAGACAGCTTCAGATAAGAAGATAAGAAATACTCATAAAACAAAAAGTGTATTTAGGTCTGCTGAGAAGCTCACAGGAGGACGCCAAGACTCAGCGATAATGAATCTGCCAGGGAGTGAGGGGGGGTTGGTCCGCCAACCCCTCAGATAATAAATTCATCTTCTCCAAGGCAATGGAAAAGGAAAAGTATGAAAGCACAAGTCCCAGCAATGCTCATGGCTTTCTCAGCCTGCTTCAAAAGCTAAAGATAGTTGGGGAATTGAGATGAAACATATATGTTTTTGAAATATATATATAGAATAGAGGGAAAACTTTGCCCGGTGCTATATAATGAAGAAACTTCCTGAAGAGGGCATAGTTAAACTGTTGATTCATTGCCTCACTGAAGCACCGTGTACACATACACACATACATGAAAATCTCCACTGCACACACCAATCAGAAAATCCCTCAGCCCTGGGAAAGATGCCAAAACCAGCTCTGCACCCAAATTCTCTGCCTGGTCCTAGCAATTAAAAAAAAA
>VZDJ01000084.1:356926-415086 GCA_008694505.1 Cyanoderma ruficeps | reverse complement strand
TGTTGGATTGGGGGGGGGGGTTATGTTTGGTTTTGGGGTTATGTTTGGTTTTGGGTTTTCTTTTCAAAGTTGTCCTTCCCTTTGCAGAGCCGAGGCGGGCAGTCATGAGCAGATCCAGCACCTCACATACCACGTGCGCCAATGCCAAGGGCTGTAGCCCCGGAACCCTCCCCACACCACGGTACTCCAGAGAGCGTCGCCTTCTCCGGCTCAGAAGTTCGCCCAAGCCGGGCTGCGTGCGAGACAAGGAGCAGTCTTTTCCTGGGAGGCGTGGCTGGGATCTTCCCAGTCACTCTGGCTTTGCCTTCCCCTCCCTGTCCCTTCCACACAGGAAAACAGTTACCAGCCTTGCTAATGCTTCGTGAAGGTTTCCCTGGGGCCGCTGTAGCTCTCTGCCTCCAGGGAGGCTCTGTCCCACCTGCCCCCTGGCTTTAATGTCCTTCCCAGGGAATTACCCAGACTGTTCCCATCCTAGGATCTGGCGGGGCAGCAGATTTTTCTCCTTGACAGCAGCTGACATAAAGTTGTAGTGTGACAGGAAAACAAAGTCTTGGGTTTTTTGTTGTCTTATTTGTTTGTTGTAGTTTTGTTTATTTTGTTTTTATTCTGGTTTGTTTGGGTTTTTTTTTCTTTGTTTGTTTTTTTGTACAGGCAAAGACCATAGAAAAAGGGCAGATTTTGTTCTGGACATGCCTGGAAGATGCCCTAAATAGGCTGTGTTTCAAGCCCAACAGGCTGGTTTTTACCCAATAACTCTCAGTGATTCTCTCCAACTGAGGCACTCCACCTCTCCATCTCCTCACTGTTCTACATCTTTTAAGGGGGCGAGTCCCATCTGCTTCAAACAATACAGCACAGGCTAGGAAATATTAAGGCTCCGCCAAAATCTCTGATTTAAGTTTCTGAGGCTGTGTAAGTGGCAAAAAGGAAACTCTCAACTTTTAACCGCATTCAAAGGAGAACGTGAGTCCTGAGCAGCAGCTTTTTTGATTGCAGATGCTCCCCACAGCAATCCCTGATTTCACACTCCCTAACTCAGATAGTCAACAGAACAGGTCGCCATGTATGGTATCTATTTGCCAGTTTTGCCCAATATCTGTGAATTGGGAGCCTCTCTCTTTTTTGGGTACTTACTGTTTCCCCTCTTCCAGGGAAAACTTTTCAGAGGCAGGAAGAGAGACCCGTGAAAGATGCCACACGTAGAAGACGCGTTTGTTGCAGCACCAGCTGATGAGCACATCTCTTGCCACAAGGGAAGGGAGAGGGAGGGTTTGCTTCTCCATTAATCGGAGTTAATTTATTTTTGATGTTTTAGGGCCTCCCAGGAGCAATACCTACAGTTCCAGGCTAGTTTCTAGTTAGTAGCTCAGTGACCTCATTAAATAGGTCCATCCCAATTTCAAGATGATGTCCCTGCAGCCCTGCCTGGGGATCCCTGGTGGCTGCCAACCTGTCAGCTTCTCTGCCCTGGCGTAGGTGCAAGGGGGAGCATTGCTGGTTTACAGCTGTGACAGAAGTGATGGCACAGGGACCACTAGCTCTCAGCTTGGGAAGAAAGTTAAGCCTTTTCTCAGTTCCCAAGGTGTGGTGGACAATGGAGGAACAAATACTCCAGCCTGAGGTGTTCAGTAACCAGTTTTTAACTGGAAATGGTTATACCCTGGTCTGGAGAAGATGGCTTAAGCAACAGCAGCCAATAACTTGATAGGGGTCTTATCTGGAAAACATGCTTTCAAATCTTTCCATGCTCCATTGTGTGTAAGAAAGGGCATCCAAGAATGCTCCATGTGTCGGCATCACTGAGCTTTCTCAGAAATCCAATATACTCCAACAAACGACTCTTGTGCCTGCCACTGCACTGGATTTTCCCTATTCAGGAGCAAGTCTGTCCAGAGAGTCTTTATTTTTCTTTCTATAAGATAAACAGAATTATTATCCCATCTTAATAAATTTCAGATTTGAAATGGGAAAAAAAGGATTGAGATAATTCAAATTCAGCATTTTGGGATTAGAAAGTGCAAATTGCCTGAGTTTATTCCAAAAGCTGTTTGTTTGTTTGTTTGTTTGGGTTGGTTTTTTGTTTGTTGTTTGTTTGTTTGTTTCCCTGATGGGAAGGTATTTCCCTAGCTGGGAAGGTATTTTCCATCTGTCTGAAAAGTTTGTAACTTAAGAGTACGTGTAATGTAAGTCTATCACTCTGTCACCTTTAATGTCGTAAAAATCACTCCATACCCTTAAACTCATCTGAAGCAAGTATCAATCTCCAGTTTTCATACTTGGACAGAAATATCAAGTGTCAAAGAGTCTGCACTGGAAAGTGGCTTTAACAGCCTAACAAGTGTTGCTTTAGTTTTTTAGGTAAGTTCAAGAAATCTCAACTCTAAATTAGATACCCCTAATAGATGACTATAACATCTAGGGTAACATTTAAAAAGTTGCTGTGTAACTTGTGTACTGGTGAATTTGACTTTGGTATATTTTATTGCCCAAGCATCCGGAGTTGCACTAGAAGTCACACAACCAATTAGGTTGTAAAAGACCTCTCAGGTCATTGAGTCTAACACTTTTTTTAACACTTTAATTTTCACCAACTTGTCACCTAGACCATGGCACTAAGTGCCACATTCAGTCATTTCTTGAGCACCTCCAAGGGTCCCCTGCGTTATGTGGGATGTCAGCAATGGTGGTTTGAACAAGGAGAAGGATCTTTTTTGTGCATTGATAATTACCCATAAGAATTTGCTAACCATTCCTCTCACTGAGTATTGTGTTCCTTGGCAAGTACTATCAACTCTGTCCAGCTGACCCGAGGACTCACTTTCCACAGAGATGTCAGTAAGGGATGTGGACTCAGGCTACCCACCAGGTGACTACAGTAGTCAGGATGCTCTCAGCTACTGCGGCACCCCTAGTGCAGGTTGATAGAGGTCTGTATTCCGCACGTTCCTGCACGAGCTGTTTGCAGTTCAGGGGAGCATGTGGCACACACACCTGCGTTTGGCTGTGCCATTCCCCCAGGCTCTGCCATGCTGCTCTTATTTTATGACAGAGCCCAGCACAATGCAATCCAAAAAGCAGGTGTGTGACAAGCCTCCCACTTCACTGACATGCCTGCCCCAAGCTATCAAGTACTGCAGTTTGCTCTCACAGTTTAGATAGGCAATTACCTCCTCTGTGGTTGCTGCATGTGATACTGGGGATCAGCAAATGAAACTACCCTTCTGATATCTTACATTTCAAGAGTAGCACAGCTTCATTTCCAGTAAAAACTTCTGAGTGGTTTTTTTCACGCTGGGAATGACTATTTGAGGTGGAATTGTGGTCCAAGGAAAATTTCTTTCATACCTACTGAAATTTAATAAAACGACTGATTGTGTTTCATCTTCCAAAATCTCTACTTTGTCTGCTTATTTATAGAACCAGATTTTCCAAAGTTCATCCTTACTTACACATGATAGTAGTGTGCTAGATTTGCAGTCTTGGCATTATAGTAGCAAGGCCATGGATCAGCACATATGTTAATAATGACCTCTTAAATTGTTTAAACAGTGTTTCACCTCATAACAAACCATCACTACAGAACTGTGCTGAACCTGGGAGACCACATGATGTCCTGCTTCTGATACATTTTGAAGTGCACAGCCCTAATCTGTTTAATAAATTGATGACAATTAACAATTTTGTTGTACTCACCATTCTTTTGAACAGCTTGGCTTTTCATAATATTTGAAGAGGATCTTCTTCAACTAATACTAAAGGGAAGGCCAAATTCTGTCCCTGTATGTGTGCTGGATACCGTGCATATCATCCTGTTGTATCCTACTGTGCATAACATCCTGTTGTCATTTCTGTAAGAGGATACTGCTGGAGCTGGGAACTTGTATGCCTAGGGAAAAAGGTAAAAAAATTCAAAAGTGTTCAAGTCTCACTTTCAGGGACATCATATTTTTGAATGGCAGTGGGACTTAGGCTCCTTGCCCATTTTCGAAATGTGTGTCCTTCAGCTACTGCCAAATAATGCAGCCAGAGAGCTTTTTCTTTCATTTGTCTGTAAACAGATTACAATTTTCTTATTTATTTATTCTCTCTTCACATTTTTTGGTGAACATCTTCTCTGAGCAGTTCCTGATCTGTAGCACATTCACTAACAATTCATCAGGAGCATTTGAAGATCGGTGCTCAAACTATGTTCTTCAATCCCATTGCATGATACAGTATC
Organism: Cyanoderma ruficeps; assembly: GCA_008694505.1. NCBI lineage: Eukaryota > Metazoa > Chordata > Aves > Passeriformes > Timaliidae > Cyanoderma > Cyanoderma ruficeps. The sequence continues at coordinate 410,867 of VZDJ01000084.1, read as the reverse complement.
AAAATGCTTCCCACCTACAAATATTCTATAACAACAACAACAAAAGCTTAATCATTTAAGTCTCTACCTGCAATCACTGCAAAAATACCAAGGGCGAGACCTGCTGTCAATCCGCAGTTGTTGGGACCCGAAGCGAGCGCTGCCCCGGCTGTCAGTTCAAGCGACGGCCGAGCGAGTGCGGCGCCTCCCAGCAGAGGGAGATGTGAGACACCGGCTCCGGCCCCGGCTCGCAGCTCTCCGCACCAGATCGATGAGTCATGAATGTTTTAGGAACGTGTCGGAATCCCATGGCTTCTCATTATCTAAGCATTTTATCTGAGAACAAACCTCTTTTAGGCCCGTCTCTGATAGTGCAGCATTCCACACCAGGTTTCCTTGGTTTCTCCCTTCGGCTGAGGTGAAGGACCTGAATAACTTGAAATATTTCAGTCTGTTGCACAACAGTGCTATATTCTTCTCTCCCTCTCCACTGGGTATTTATGTTTGTAGCATTGCAGCTACATATCTGCCTCTGAATTGAATGTTGATGTGATTGAGGGGTGTCAGTCTCTGCCCCAGGATCATCTCATTCCAACTGACATGAGTTTCTCTTTTATTTACCAAGTACTAATTTCTAATTATCCCATTTAGGGTACAATATCTTGAAATTTCTTTACAAGTGTCACAAGAACCCACCCTCTGATGTCTCAATACCACTTCACTGCCCACCTCTGCCTTTGTGGTTTTTCCCTGCCTTAGGTACCATGAGAAAACAACATAATTACCTTTAGGATCTTTGTCTCAAATTCTCTCTGTAGGTGTATATTCTGGGTTGCTCTTACTACAGGTGTTATTTTATGGATTTTCTTCTCTAACGCACTTTGCAGAAAGCAACATTAGAAAGAATTATAATTACAGTATTTATTAAACCACTTCTTAGGGGAGGAAACTGATAGCATGCAGAAAGAAATATTTAAGAGGAATAATAAAACACACTGGCAAAATATGTTTAAGAAGATGCAGGTTCTATGAAGAAATCCAATTTCCAAGAAAGTTAGCTGTTAGCATAGTGTTTCGGTGGTCTACAATAATATCAGCTTACATAGAGACCTGTGTAGCATTCACTTACCTTCTAGATAAAAAAATGGCATAATTTTAATTGTTACAGATTTTCTGTACAGTTCAATATATTGGCAGTTTCATGCACAAACTATTTTGTGAAAACTGATCACATTCAGCAGATTATGGGAGTTTGAATACATGGCAGTGTCCCCAGCCTTCCCATGTCTGTCTACTTTGTGGGGAAAACCGGCTATAATAAAAACAAAGAGCCTCACTTTGTATGTTTGGGTTTTGTTGTTTGTTTTTGTCTTTTTTCCTTTTACATTCTGAATCCTGACAAACTACTCTGTTGTACAATGGGTTCGAAATGCAACTCTCCTTAGCTACTCCCCAGCAGTTCCACTACTGTACTTTCCCAGAATGCATGAATGCAATTACTCCTGCCAAGGTGTAACACAAGAATCTTTTATTTAACAAACAGAAAGAAGCTTTCGTAGGAAAACCCTAAATTTTCTGAGCACTGTGTGAGAGTAAGAGGAAATCTGTTGTAGCTGCCTGTAATGGAAGCCCAGTTGTATATTTTCAGTCTTTTTTCACTTGGTCTCTTAGTGGCAAGGTAATTAGAGCTCAAATGTACAGGGAAAACTTATCCCAGTCCAGTAATCAAAGCAAACATTATATAGATTTTGATTGCTTCAACAAGAATGAAGCCTTTGTTAACTGAAGTAGCTTTATTGATTCCAGTGAGATGTATTTATTCTGTTTTGTGAAGTGCTCCAAGCTGCATGTGTGCATTTAATGCTTATGAATTCAGAGATGAAGGACTGAAAAAGTTCTATGTCAAGCTGTAGAAAAGAAACCCTATCATTCCCAGAATATTTATTCTAATGTTCTTTTCCAAAGGCTGTTTTAATACTTGTAGATATCATTATAATCTTATGAAAGACCTTAATGTTTCACAAATGCCGTGATTTGTTTAAGTCACATAATTAACATTCTCGACTGTTTAGCAATAATTAGCTTGTTTTCATAGAAATACTCTGTTTTATGTCTGTATAGAGGTTAAAAAATAGCAAAAATGTTCAGTCTCACAGCTGAGGATGAAAAACCTATGAAAATAAAATCACCAGCAAGAACAACAAATGATCCTGTTTTAAGTATGACCTTTAGCTCCTTAAAACACATATAATTTGATGCTAGAAAGTAACTCAGATTTGCATTACTACAGTAGTTAAAATTGACAGCCTTTAGATTTCTTTTTTTGAAGACTTTACTAGGAATTCAGCTGCCCATTTGCTAATGGACAACACAGATAGCATCAAGGAAAACATGAAAAAATAAGAGAAGACTCCTCTTGCTTTCAAAGTCTAACCAGGATAATATGCATTTTTTGTAATGCAGTGAAAAAAAGTGTAGGTTTTGTCCCAGGTAGTAGCAGCTATTCTGGGTCTGCTCTTATTTCAAATAAAGTTCTGCAGAGATTTACAGAAACCAGCTCAGACCCTTTGGGAATAAGTCCTCTATGTGAAAAACTTTGTGCTCTTTCACAAATAGGACTCTACAGTAAAGATAATAGCAAGAGCCTTACTTTGGTCAGAGAGCATTGCAGGTTATCTGCAGCTGTCTGCTTGATTACCACTTCAATTCGAGACCTACATTTTTATTCATTGTTTCTCTTATGAGTAACATTTTGAAAAGTAATATCAAATAAATGGACTTGTGGCTGTGGCCCCACACAATGCTTTTTTTATTAGATGTCTCAGTTATTCTGTGTTCGAGGATGATTAAAGTATCTTGAACAGAGCTTCACAGTTACATAGTTCATAGTTCATTTTATTCCATGTGCATTCACAAATTAGTTGATGGTAATCTATTAATAAAAACTTAATATTCTGCATTATTCTTTATAGAATGTTGCAGGGCTTTTTCTTTCTTTCTTTTTTTTTTTTTTTTTTTTTTTTTTTTTTTTNTTTTTTTTCCCTCAAACTATTCAAAGACTCCCTTCAGAGGATGATAAGATACAGGTTACAATACTGGCTTGATAATGGCCGAGACTTTTCCTTCCTCTCTGAGTAACATAAACTCTATGATAAGAAGTGATACTTTACCTTCATAACTAACATATTAGCCATTATTTAGTCTTGAAATTATTAAAACCAGTTTTAAAATGTGGAACAAGAATTCACCACTGAAAAAGAGCATCAGCATATCTGTTTTCTTGCTCCCAACAAATCAGAACCAGCAATCATGTTATCTGCAAGATTAACATCCCTAAAAGCTCCTCATCCTCCAGACCACAAAAAAGGGAAGAACTCGATTTTTATGATGTTAAGACCACAACAGACATGCCTGGGGACTCATTGATTTCTTTGGAGTTAAATTGTTCCAAGTAACAATACCAGCTCACTTAACGATCCCTTTGAAAAGCAAGTTTTAACGATAAAGTGACCAAGGTAGAAGGCATAGGCTGGAAGAGAGGAGACACTGGAGCTGGACAAGACAGCACATTACCAGACAGTTTTAATATTCACAGGGAGTGCCAGTAAGTTCATTAATGACTGGAATCCTCTGATGCTTTGTGCCTGCTCTACATGTTCTCAGATGTATCCTGGAAGAGGAAGGCCTAGACTGGAACTATGAAAGAGTAGCATTATGGAGGCTGCTGGCTGACTTTTTATCCTTTTAATTTTTAGCAGATAATGAAGTTTTGGTTACTTAAGAAGAAAAATGAAGAACTGATCGCAGTTAACAAGGATGAGTATGTGGGAGGACTGCAGGGGATGGAACACTGTAAAAGTAACAGGACATAATACATAAGCAGCGAGATCCTGTTTCTTAGAAGACTCAGATAAACAATATGATCATAACTAGGACAAGATTCACAGTTACAAGTCAAGAAAATATTTTGTGATTCTTGTTTCTCTCCACACCTCTAACCAATTTCAGATTGTCAAAGTCCCAAAATGCCTCCAGGGCACAGAAAAAGTGGCTCACTTATTTTAGCCATTTTTCCTCCTTTTTTGTTGTTGTTTTTGTTTTAGTTGTTGTTATTTTTTGGGGTTTTTTGTTTGGGTTTTTGTTTGTTTGCTTGTTTTTGGTTTTGGTTTGTTTTTTTCCTTCCCAAAAGGAACTTCTTTTTCACTTAAATTTACTTTTATTCAACACATGCCTTCAATCTTTCTCTACAAGGAAAATAGTTCTCACAGTGATGCCAGGACATCACTAGTTTGCACAGCAGTACATTCTGTAAGCTGGGCTACCTTTGAATATGTGGTGGAAAGCAATTCTGTGAGGTTTTCTAGCTAGCCAGATCTCTGTGCATGGTGGAACTCTATAAAAACAGAAGTTCAGAGCATGTGAAGGAGATACTGTGTAGTCTTACCCCATTCTGGCTTGGATCCAGACCTTTTGTTACCCTTTTAAGGACATTCTCCAGCCCTAGGAGTGCCATGTGTCCGTACTGTTTACAGGAGAATTAAGATTACCAGTGATAGTGGTCTTAGGCTGAAGAGGCAAGTCTACATTCAATACCGTGTTTATACTCCCAGCTGGTTTTCCCAGAATAAGTACACACACCAACAATTCCATAATGCGTGAGTAAGATCTGTTTATTCCTTACCACAACTTCAGTATTAATCATTTGTTCTTCTCCAAACCAGTAAAACTCTCTGTACTGTGGAAAAGTACTAAACAATATGAAGTGCCCTGGGTCAGGATCAGGGTCAGACCAAGTCCAGATTTAACAATACAGTTTTGCACATGGTCATTACACTGCATTTCAGCTCTCTGCTCCCAGTTATAAAGGAATGCCTTCAGTTTTTCATTCAGCTGTGCCCTGCTCTCAACCAGTAATTTTGGAGAATAGATTTTTTAAGACATCCAAATGTAACCAAATACAAATTTTTGAGAACGGGAGGTCATTTATGTGGCATTTTTTTCTCAAAATTATTGGAAAAAATTATAAGCCATGAAGATCCCTAACATTTTACAGTGTTGTAGAAAGCTGCAAGGCCAGAGCTAATGGAGTTTCCTTGGGTACTGGATTGGTGCCACAATTATTCTCTGCTGATGAGTGGCATATTTAAGAAACCTTTGTCATTCTGGGGATTATGATAGTAAGAAAAAGACATTTTTAGATCACTGCATCAGGTAGATTCATTTGGAAGCACTCATAAATAGACACAGCTGGCAGCAGAACTAGCAGCCGAGCTGTCCTTTATTTCCCGTCTCCAATGAAGTATTAATATCAGGTGAAGTTGATTGGTAGTAAGAAATAAACTGAAAGCAACTGGAAGGGGAAATAACAAAGTATAAAACTAATATTTGTCTAGAATTGCCTAAAATCCACAAAAAACATGAGAAGTCTTCTCTTAGCTTTATCTGCTACTGCTTTCCTGAAAACTTCAGCACCACTCTGTGAGCTAACTCTTTCACAGCTACTGAAGTGTCACAGTACCCTTTTATAGCTACTGAAGATTGTGTGTTCATTAGCAGATTGGCTGTGCAAATACACAGCCATTGCTGCAAATCACTGTGGGTGGGTGTGTTTCTTCAAACTCAGGGCCACAATACTCAGTATGGTTTTCACCTCTCACTATAACACTTTTCATCTGGACCACCTAACTCCCTGTGGTTTTCAATTCAGCTGCTCTGCAAACAGAGATGCTGTTTTCCCCACGTACAATATTTATGTCTTTCCACGTTTAACCCCAATAGAATCAGTGCTAAAGGTGAACATTAAACCAGAGAATGATTCCTTTAATTACACCTGCTACTGACACAAATGTCCTTCATATCCAGAATCTCCTGCTAGTCCTTTTATGAACTACTATGTACCTCTGGCAGGAAAGCGAGTGTTCACAGGCTTGAGAAATTCCGTATTAGTTTTATTGATGGTAATTCTGTTAGTTGTGCACTCTGAGAGTCCTTCTGGAGCATGGACTGGCTTGGCTAATGGATTCTGGAAACAGAGCATACATTCAAGAGGAAACCTCCAGGTAATTAAAAAACGAGCCTTACCCTTATATAGACATTAGGAAAAAATGAAACAAAGCAAAAGAGCCTTCCAAAACTTAATACAGCAATATTTGTAAAGTGTGGTTCAGCCTGGATAGTGGAATATCTAGAAACCTTGCTTGAATGTTTGCAATCCAGTCTAGTGACAGACAAGTTTACTCTTGAGTACGTAAACCATTTGTAGATGGCAGCTGCCACAGACTGAGAAACACTGACTTAGAGGATTGCTGGTAGCCTGATCCACCTCACTGCAGAAACCAGTGCCAACTGATGGCAAAGGAAACTACCCGGTTGGGCAAATCCCAGCACACGTCAAGAATTGTGGCAATTTATTTTCATATTGATTACAGAGTAAGCTCTGATGAACCCATATGAAGTATCTACAGGCAAAATCCAATTATGGTCAGAGAGGAACTCACACAGAAATGCTTACTACAGTCTCAACCAAAAGTTTGTGAATTGCCTCCAGAGAAAGCCAAGGGACAGAAATACCTGTTGGCCGCTGTAAAGTGTCAGTAGGCATGACATAAAGAGGATTAACAATGTCAAAAGTTTGGGAACTTGAGGATTAACATTTTTGGTCTAAAGCCACAAGGTTTTGTGCTTCTGGATTCTTCAGGTCATGCTTAGTCTGGATGTGTCTTAGCCAGCCATTTAAATTGAACTCATTTATCCCTTGAAAACACAGAAAGGTTGGAAGTTGATCTCGCTGCCTGAAGGAATGATAAGTTAGAACGTGTTTCAAGCACATGTTAGGAATGGCAATTAAAACCTAATTCTAATTAGCAGCACTGGATGATAATCCAAATAAACAACAAGCAAATTAGTTGTGCAGATTTCTAGCTGCAGAAGTAGATACTTAGTAGATAATGTGCAAGTTAATCACTGTTGCAGCAGCAAATAGACTAGACTGTAAATACATCAAAAGCACACTCAAGATTTCTTCTGCCAAATGAATTATTGTCAGACCAGACATTAAGGCTGATGCTGAGGCCAGGGCAGCCTCTTTAGGCCTTAGTGTCTGGTCTGATTTCTGGTTAATTAGGGCTGAGAAGTTGAAAAGTTTGCAGCTCTGTTATTCTTTACCTGTTCTGAGGAGTTAAATTAGGAGAAACCTCAGGCTGTCCATTTTCTATCTCTAATAATCATCCAATAAAAATTACAGAGAGGCTGAGAGCCTCAAGCTGCCAACTCAGACACGTTACTGTGGGGCAGGTCAACTGGAGAGCCAAAAGAAGTGAGGATCCAGAAACTCTAAGCATTAAAGGTTAGTTTTATCTTTTATCTAACCATTCTTATTGCAAACTGTGTCCCAAATAAGGTGACTAGAGGGCTCTTCATCCGGACCTCTTAGTTTACCATTGTAGTCCTAATAAATGCTCTCATTAATTTGAGAAGCATGAGCTTCTGATCCTGTATCTACCCCACCAGGCACTTCAGAAATGTGAGTAGTACTATTGCTATTCATGTGTGTACATCCTGCAACGTGCCTAGGTCCAAGACCCTGAAAGTTCAGCATCTAAATATCTTTTGAGACTATGGCCTACATTAAACAGGATTGATTTTGTGATACATTTTAGCATAATGCTACCAGAAACTACAGGAATAATTGTAATAATCCCTAACCTAGCTGTTATAAGGGAGGGGAACCATGTTAGAATTTTGAGAAACAGGAACACATGGAAATATTTGGAGTATGTCACCCAACACCATATATTGTGCATTTTAATTGCAAAGAAGCTGGGACTGCAGCGCAAAACAGCAACACTTGTGAATTTGGACTGCCATTACTGTCACATTTTGTTGAGTACTACATTTATACACATTTTAATGGTGCTCAAAATAGAATGCCAGACCTTTGCAGCTTTACTTGCTCTATAAAAAGAATCTGAAGCCAAAGTCTAGAACCAAAGGAAAGGAAAAAAGAGATGAAGAAAGAATGGAAAAAAGAGGAAAAACCTATGTGATGCATTTCGTGGAAACAATTCAACGGAAATAGTAACAATAAACCTATGCTAGAAATAAAGGCATATAATCCACTGCTCCATAAGGAATCTTTTAACTACTGTAAAACATGTGAAGTGCTACCTTTCATTAGTTAAGCATAAAACAAAGCTTTTCTCTTCATCTTCAAAACCAGAAATCTGAAAACTGGACTAAATACAATCCCAGGGAGTGTCATTGATCCACTTCCGTACACATTTATAAACAGCCCTTCAAAACTCTGCTTGATTAGGATTTTCATGCAAATCTTATAATAGAGACCTGGGTTTTTACACAAATATGTATTTCAGGACTTTCTGACAGCAACTTACTGTATGATGAAGGAAAAGGAAAAGTAGACAATTTATCCCGAAGATGTTTGAATACCTTCTTCCTTGTAATTCCACACAGCAGTAAAACAAGAAAGGGAAAAAACTGTCCTCTTTATTGCATATGTTGAATTGTAGAGCCCTTGTTAATATTCATGGCCTTTCCTCTATCCCACCTCGAACAGCTCTAACTACAACTGAAAGGCTGAGTCTAGGGCTTCAGCAGAGACCTTTATCTTGGCACTAGCTTAAATTCTGCTTCTCCAAAATGGTAAGAGCAAATTTGCATACACTGAACTTATAACATTAAAAATATGCATTTTCTCTTCCAAAACACTACAATCCCTATTTCGGAGCTTATAATAACTCAATTCAAGTCAGCCACAACTGGGCCAAAGCTGTAGAATGAGGTCTCACACACTAGGGTGATGCATACTGAATTGCAGACATGGTAGACTTCAACTGCAATTTGAACTGCATTTCAACTTGTTGGCAATGTCAGTTTTTTAAATCTCTCCTGTAAATGCAGCTGTTCAACACGTGAGGCCTAGAAATGACACATCATTATAGGATAATTCTTATTAATTCCAACTTTATGTCACAGCTGTACCTCTGCAAGTCATGCTGAATTTGCCTATCAGTTTAATCAGGGTGCAGGCAAGTTGCATCCTTGGGAAGTACATGGAGAAGTTACCTTTGTTTTCAGAACTTCTGAAAGCAGTTCCAAGATATGGACTGCAGTGTCTTGCCTCAAAGATTAACATTTTGCCAGTAATAATCATCTGAGCTCTTCCTTAATTTAATTTGAAGGCAGTGACATATATAAAATTAAAATGTAAAATTAAATAGTTCAAAGGAAAGGACTTTATCTCTCACTCATTCAGTTAATGAAAGATGTGTATGATGAAAGGTGTCTGTAGAAATGTCTAACTTAAAATGTAAATTAAAGTTTTGGTCTCAGACATTGCAGCAACTTCAGAACAGCGCTGACTCTGTAAAAATATTCAGTGATGCTAAGATCTTTCTAGGTTAACACAAGGAGAGTAAAATTGTTTGAAAATCATTGGCATAAGAATTGGACTTGAATTTCTTTAAGCAAAAATGGATTCCTTGCTTTATTGCCTTGCAACTCAGACCTCTTACGGAAACTGTGTCATGTGAAGAGCTACAGAGATTTGCACTGTAGTTGTGCTGCTTGTGAAGACAGAGTTTGTAAGGACATACAGACATGGGGAAATTTGTGAGTAGGCCCTATATCCATGCAGAGCAACATGAAGATTAGTGGGGCTGAACTCACCTTCAGGATTTGTCACATACATATTTCTTCATGGCCCTAGAACGCAGAAAACTGGGGAAAAGCTCTGTAGCAATTGCAAAAAACTGTGTTAGATTTTCCTTTTTCTTATGGCATGGACATAGCAGTGTCTCTAATGATCTAGAAATTATTGTAATAATTGACTTACTCAATTGGGAAATATACTGGATTTGCCTGGGGGAAGAGGCAGGACAAAACACTATTCTAGTACAATTATTTTGTATGGAATGCAACAGGTCATGTAATCACAACGTGTATTAGGCATTGCATAATTACATTTTTTCTTTTGTACCATCAAGGCAGAGCAATAGCTGAAGTACAAGACTGCCATGAGCTGAATAAAAATACAACCAAGTTCCAAAATATTTACAATTTTAGCTGAAGGTATCCTCCCCAGGATACATATCCTGCTGCCAGATGTGGATACGACTTCTGCACAGACATTAACCATCCCTTCCCTTTGGTAGAAAGGATTCGCAGTATGAGGGTGCAGCAACAAGCTGCCCGCTACTCTTGCTTCCCTGGAGGCTCTGCTGGCTTGCTCAGCACTTAAAGTAAGTTAGATAAGTGCTTACATATCACAGGGACAGGCATTATAAATATCCTGTGAGGCTGTGCACATATGGAGCTGCATTAAGTCCAGGGCAATGTGAATCTGGAGGCAAAACATTTGGTGCAGTGTCACTTGTTAACCACACACAGAACGACCTTCCCAACTATCCAGCTAAAATGCCAGATGTCCCAAGATGATGAACTGACTCCTCTCTGCCAGCAGCTACCTGGGAAGCACCTATGTTGTCAGCAGATCTGCTCTGCAGAAGCAGCTGAGTGCCTGCTCTCTGCACTCTCAAGTGGCATCAGCAAAGACCCCAAGTTGGTGGTCTTGGGGACAGCCAGGGCTTCCTTGCTGCTTGTGTTCTCAACAGCATCAGTGGGAACTCAAAGCACTTTGAGTCTCTCAGTTCTGTGCCCAGCCCAGCTGTCAACAGAAGTCTCATGTCACGCAACATTTTGGAACCAGCCTCTGACTTTTGCTTCCAACGTGACCTGAAGTTGAGCCATAGGTGAAAGAATTTTCATCTCTGAGTAATCGCATTGTCTGCATCAACATGATTAAGCAAGCAATACATTCAGAGCTTTGCATATGAGATAAATTAAAGCTTTTTGTTCAATGGCACTGAATGCATTTGAGTTTAAAAGGGTGTATAGAGTGTCCCTTCAGTAACCCTGCCTTGTCATCATGATACACCACCCTGTACTGCTAGGGCTCAGAAAGATTAAGAGAAGCATTTACATCTTGCATTAATGAAGCAACAGATTATGGGGTTGTGCACTCTGTTTCTGTTTGCTTATTTCTATTTATTTATTTATTTTTTATTTTTATTTTACAGCCTAAGTGAATCAAAGCTCCAGTGGGCTGAAGAGGATGATCTCAGCTGATGTCTGGAAGTAATTTTATAATTGCCCAATAAGTCAGAAATGACAAAACCTACTTCTTTTTCCCCCATGGCACTGAGACCACCAGTTGCTGTATTTCCTGCCATGTTCTATGCTGTTTGTACTCAAGAGGTTTCTTTTCAAGGGGAAACTGTTTACATCCATGACTAAAACAAGACATATTGTACAGAGGAGGATATTTGGTTACAGAAGAAAAAGACTGGAAGAAGGGGAGAGAAAATAAAAACAATAAGTAGTGACTTAAGCCTTCAAACATTCTCCTCTTTTTTTTGCTTCAATACTGCTTTGAGGTTTGTTTTGGAACAATTTCTCAGCAGAAGTCTTGGGGTTTCTCACAGATGAGAGTTCTTATTTCCCAAAATTGTTTTTATTATCTGGTTGCAGAGAGGAACACAGTTACTCTGTCAAACAAAAGGCACCTGTAACCCTACCATCATTAGAGAGGTTCATAGTGACTCTCAGCAACCTTTGTATGGGGAAACTTTGCCGAAATTGACATTTTAACAGCAAAGCCTCGTGGCAAGAGGGGGAAACTTGATCTCTCCTATTTAATCCCAAACCTTCTGTGAACCCAGCAGATAACACTGAATTTCAGGATTACCTCCAGGTCTCCCTCTTGAGGGTGAACGCATAATTATGATAAATGACATTTCCTCATTGTACTGCTATAGCTAAAGGTAAACACAATGAGTCAGATCTCAAAATAAACAATTACTGAACTCCTTCCGAGGCATTAAAGTATCTCTCTCCCTTGCCTAACACGTGCTGTCTGCTGTCTTCTGCTTGTGTGACAGATGATTTGCATCCACCATTGCCATTTGCATGGTCACCCCCGAACTTTTACTTAGGAGTGCAAATGGCACAAAGACAAGCTGCCATGCTAACAGAGAGGAGGCTGGATGCAATGGTTCAAGCAGTCAGCCCTGTGCTTGGTATAGTGCTTGACTCCCTGCCCTCTGCTACAGAAAGAGGTCGCACATTATGAACCTAAATCAGGTCAGCCTTCTGTGGCTGCACACCACCAACCTCATTTCTGTGCATTCTTTGCTTCTTGGATTGCAGAGGCTGTTTGTAGACCCTGTAATACAACAAAGGCTGGGTCTCAGGTGGAATCGGTAGGTAATATTGCAACAAACTTAGCAGGGAAGTCATATTTTGTGTTGTCCTTTGTCTTTTTACAAGGGCATTAGGCACTCTGAGGTTGGCCAGTTAGGATTATTACTTTTTGACTGGCAGGGTCCAAATTACGTCTCATCTGATTAACTCCTTTTATAGTTTATTTGCAGGTGTCAGTGAATGCAGTGGGGCTGCCTGTAAGCAGTTCTTCACTGTGACAAACTTAGAGAGATCAAGTGGCTTGCCAAACTTTTTTTTTTCCAGGATGCCTGCTGCATACAATCTGTCTTTTTGGCATCTACAAGCCTTACGATCTGCATGCCCTCCCATCATCTGCTATTTGGCTATTGTCTTGTTTAAAAAAGGGGTTTTGGAACTTAAATGTCAACAGGTGTGACAGAGTGTATGAAGGCATGCTGTACAGAAACATGACTAATTATAATCTGTCTTTTTGCTTAAATTTTTATTCTATTAACAATTGAAGTTAAAAATAACATGCATACAGCACACTGTGACTTTAGAAAAAGTTCTCTAATTAATAGAGCTTCTAATTAATGAAGTCCTACAATCTGTGTTGGTTATAAGTCATCCCAACTTGTACACATCTTGCTGTTTACGGCGAGTCTGGTATCAAGCTGATCTGTCAGGCATTTCGTACGCGGCGTTTCTGGAGTAGGGGCAAGGGTCTGACCAGCATCTAACCCACATAAGCAGCTTCTGAACAGATGGGACTGGAGACCTGGCAGCTGAAACACCCAGTCTGTTCATCGACTGTGGGCACTGAGCATAGCCTGTCCAGACAGATTTTTGCACCTTGAGTTAGAATGCCTATGGCAAAGGTGTTGTACAAGGAGATCTGTGAGCATTTTAGAGCTCTGAATCCCAAATATCATGGATGTTGAAATGCCAAATGGTAGAGAGTATTAGTCCCTCATTAAAGTGCTCCTCAGCCCATACTTCTGCAGAGCAGTGTTCCACAAAGAGAGAAACAATTTTTTTCGCTCTTCTGTTGCTTTAGAGGTAAAGAGCTAGCAGAGGAGGTGGGAACACATACCCCACTATGACATACGGCAACAAAGAATACACACACTTTCTGTCTCGTTTCTCCTTAGAGACACGAAGGAAAAGAAAATTCATGAGTTGTGCTTCATCACATACAGTTGCTTAGATTGAGGGGAAAGAAAACCACATGGACTCCCATTCATACATCTCAAAAAAATTTACCAAAGGATGAAGAAGTGGACTGCCCTTTGTATAAAGGACATGATCCAGAATACCTACCTTATATCCCAAAGTGCTGATTTGTGTTTATCTTTCAGCATCTGTAACTCCTTGCCCTGTGCAGCTTTATTAGGATAAATAAGGGAAATGTATCTGAGGGCAGAAGATGGAGAGAAGCAAGGTAAAGAAACACCTACATTTTTATGATTATTTGCAGGAGATGGATTCTTCTCAGTGCCCTATCATCAGTCTTATAGTCACTAGCTACTTTGTTACACTCAGGGTCAGAGCAATCGTATTTGTCTATATTTGTTTGTGCAAGCATTGGTGAGGTAAAGCAAAGTATGAAATGTCAGGAATACCAGTGTTGTAATTCCACTCTCGTTGCTTCACATTCAGATTTTCCTGAGTCCCAGATTCTGACTGTTTCTTTCTAACTGTGTCATTGCCTCCTGTACTCAACTTATTCCAGGCAGTGCCATTAGGTTAATGCAGAGGCTGAGCACAGAATCTTTCTGCATTATGCCAAAAAAATCACCGAAATAGGTCTGTGTAAAAAAAACTTTGTGATGAATTTGCAAAACCTCCTGTAAATGCCTAAGGACTTTGCACTCTATAAATATTTAAAACAAATATCTCCCAATACATAAACACACTCATTTCCTGCTGATAAACCTAGACACATCAGCAGGGATGGAGGGAAGGCAGTTATCTGCATTCAGATGTTGTTTAGCATATCTCTAAATGCAATGAAACTTTTTGTGTTAATTCTTCCTTTTCACTTATCCGTTTCATCATCATATAGCATTTCAAAATTCCAGGAGATGTAGTCCAGCTCCTAATCTGAGCTAACGGGAACTGTGTCTAATTAAAAACTCATCAGTGTAGAAATGTTTTGTTCACAGCAAAAGGAAAAAAAAACCTACAAAACACAACTCTTCAAAATTCCATCCTACAGTATTGCTACTTTTATTTCTTGTGCATGATCTGTGCAATTATACAGCAATTTACCTCAATTAAACAACATCACATACATGCAAGGAAAGTCTTGTTTACACTAAACAGTTTGGGAAGATGAAAGGTGTTTTCTAACATGGGAGTCAGCTCATCCACTACCAGAAAGTACCAGCTCAGGGGCAATAAAGTAGCTCCTGACAGATCAATCTAGTATTACAGAGCAGCAGAGAATGAATAATAATAACAATAATAAAATGGTATCAAGTACTATCTGTCAAAGAAAAGCTACATAGGCAAAATGTTTCTGTGTAATAAACAGAGCATCTGGGTCATAAAGGTCTTCAAACAATTAGGCCTCATTTTTCTGTCTCAGATGTGCAGTGCCTGCTCTCATTCTGTTTGCCTGCTCTGAATCAGATGTAAGTTGGATTCAGGGAGCGTTCAACAAGGGCTGCCATCGTGTCTGAGGCACCTGGGCTCCTCTCAATGCTCTGCTGAGTAGCTAAACCCTGGCTCTGCTCTTCCGACCTAATGCCATCTCTGAAAGGACACAAGGACAGCAAATATAGAGACCTAGCTCCAGCATTCTGAAATCTGGCACAGTCCCAGAGCTCCAGGAGCTGCTTCACTGCTTTCTCTCAAAATCTGCCAGATGGTGGGTGAAAGCCCAGAGAGTGTGTGGACTGTTGTCTTTGCAATTTTATCGTTTAGATCCACTGCAGAACTCAAGTAGGTAAGTTGTTTGCTTACCAGTGCTTGTTTGCATTGCTGCATTTCTACCATTCCTGCTTGAACAGCCTTCCTCTCCCCACTTCCAGAACAATGCCTTGCAGGGAAACACTTACAGATACATTCGGGAGAGCTCCTGCTGCCTTTGCGTGGGAATGAGCCCTGATTGCATGTGGAGATAGAGTCAGGTTAGGTTTCCGCTTTCTAAGTTCAAGTAAACTTCTCTAACTTATTTAGCAATGTGGAATTAACTTTACATTTAAAATAGGTCCTGTCCCCACAAACTCAGAATAGCAGGAAAACATTCCTTGAGTTTTAAAGGCTTTAACCCTTGCAGATCTGGAGAAGTTGCTTCTTTTCCCCCATAGCAGCCAAGAATGGTACAACTGGAGGGTGGTCAGGAAAACTGGATGCTTACAAAGATAGGTGCACAGATCTATAACATTTTTTGTCTGCCCTTACTGGTGCAAGAAGGTTTTATTTTCTATTTCTGTCCTTTGCACGATCTTCCTGTTCAAGCAGTGCTACAGACTACCTTATTTTGGTACCATATTGATCTCTACCTGCAGCTGACAGCATGCAAGACTTGCCTGGATTTTTTTTTTATGAAAGTTAAAAGATTTTTAATGGTGTTTTTTGCCATGAGACACAGATAAAGCCTGTGCTCAAACCACTGAGCCTTGTTTAAGCATACAGTGACAGGGTCATGCTATTTCTTTGACTCTTTAGGCCAATTTATTCCATTTAAATTAACACTACATCAACAAGTCCTTGGCTTCTCTGCGGTCACCAAGGCTGCCAGTAGTGATGATGACATTTGCAAATGAAACCTTGCCTGCTGTGAGCTGCTGGATTGGAAGCTGCTAGACATTTGAATCCAATGTTAAGCAGAACCATGGTGATGTTTTGGGAGTGAATTTGTAACAAGTTTCCTATTTGTCTTCATTTCAGGGGTACTGCATTACTTCAACAGCCTGAATCACACCATGAAGCTTGTCTTGTTACACTGTACAGAGTACATATATCTCCTTGCAGGGCCTATAGGGTCTGGAATCTTAATTTATTTTAATCTATTCCCACTTCTGAATTTTTAGTTGTTTTTCATTCTTTACCCTTTATCCACATTTGATTCTCACTTCTCTTGTCTGCTCCCACAGATGTAGAAATGAAGAGAATTTATTTGGTTTCCCTTCCCCCAGGATGAAGCTGAGGAACACATCTTCCCACCTCTTTCAGTCACCGAACTGAGATATATGGCTCTTTCATAAGCAGGTGATGCACTATGATGACATATGCTCAACGACAAGAAACTGTGAAGTATGCACAGTAAAATAATTTACTCAATATTTTATATGAATCGAAGCAGATTTTGTTCAAACAGAGCAATATCCTGCCAATTGTATGGAGGAGCAGGCAGAGGCAAGCCTAGAAAGGCACTTTTTTCCCCAGATCTTTGTAAAAGCTTTCTACATTTTTTATTCAGAAGTAACAATAAGAGTTAGCAATAACATACACAGTGCCCACCTACACTCTGAGCTCAGTGTGGCCATTTATACCTATCCTAAGCAAGGGAAGGAGAGCACCTGAAACAGGCAGAACGCTGCCCCTGCTTCCTGAAAGCATACAATGCACACTGCAAAGGGGATGGAGCCTCACCATGCTCTGCTGTGTTCACCAAGTTGTCTGATCCATCAAAGGACTGGAGGGGCACTGCCTGTGCGAGGGATTGGGAGGAAGGAAAAAAGACTGAAGCATTCAGTTGTTATAAAGAAGCACTTCCATGTATTTTTATTTCAATGGTAGAGGATAGCCTGATGAGATGGAAAAGGAGTACAATATGCAGACATTGGTGATAGTAGCACAGGAAAAAAAATGGAAATTGTGCTGTGGGTAGGCACAAACTAAATTGGAATGGATTTTTTTCTACTCTAAAAAGAGGAGAGCTTCCACACATACCCGCTAATTAATAGGACACCTTTCACTGACAATATCAACAGGAAGTGCAAATCCTAACTTGTTTGGTTTCCTTTGTACAAGGTTTTAGTCACTGAGAGAGCAGTAGGTAAATGTACTGTAGCAAAGGCTATGATAAATTCTAAATTTTCATGCCAACACAGCTTCTGCCTCCACTTCTTCGCTGAAAAACTCTCACCATGCAAGAAGTAGGATAATTAATGGAAGAGATTCAGAGTAGAAGACACAACATGAAGGCAGAGATTCTGCTGTTGCTGTTCTTGAATTTCTCACAGGAATGCTCCTGCTCTTTTCTGAACACCTTGCCAATTAATATTAATTTCCAGTTGTTTGCATGTGTTTCCCCAGGGTAGGTGGCAGAAATCATGGTCATTTTTAACAGCCTATATAAAGGAAAATTCATGTGCTCCAGTGGGGTGATGGATACCTGACGTTATGCAAACAGGGAAATTTAGGCTTTATCAAAGGCTGTGGGAATTCTAAACTAATCAGCAGTGGGGCTGAGCTCTAGTCAATCTAAAAAAATCTCCTGATCCTACAGAACATGCCTGGAAACATTACTTGAAGGTCAGTTGGTGGAAAGGCTGGCTGTAATCAGATGGATCTCAGAACCAAACCAGCAAGAAGAGGTGGAAACTCCTCTGTGTGGCCACCTAGACCGTCCCTTGAATTGCAAAAGTTGATAACAATATTTAAGAAATGGTGGGTAAAAAGATAAGAGGGAAATATCCATATTTCAAATAGTTGGGTTTTTTCCTTTCTGATTACTGACAAAGTTGGTTGGAAAAGTCCAACGTTTCTATTTTAAAATAAGCTAAGAGAAAAGGGAAACACATTTCTTGTGCATCTTCTCCTGTCTCTGTGTAGCTTCATAACAGAATTAATTGTCTCTCTGTGCTTTATCTGGGAAGAGAGACGGTTCTGATTTGGAACAACATTGCAAGGAACACACAGAAGCAGAAGCAGGCATGGGTCTTTGGTACTCGGACAGAAAGATCAGTCACTTTTGGATCAGAGGTGCTGGCAAACCACTGAAACAATCTGTTGAGGCAAAGAATAAAAGGACTGCACAGTGGATATCAGGACTATGTACTGCCTCTAACACGCTGCCTACTGTTCAAGGTTACAAGCCTAATGTACACAAAATAAGGTCAATCACAGCAGCATCTGATGCATTCAATGTATTTTTGGATGTGTGTGACTTCTCAATTTCACACCTGCGCAGCAGGGCTTGATTCCTATGTTGCAATTGCTTCTGACTCAGTAGGTATTACAAATAATCAGTGCTCCTTGATTTCTCCACCTCTCTTCCCAAGGAATCTGTTACCTACATTTGGTTTCATGCCAGATCAAAAGCAACTAATTCCATTTTTAACCCTGAAGCTGTTCAATCATTTCTCTCCTCTTCTACCCTTTTCCCTCATTGTGAGAGGGTAATGACCCATTTTTGAACAAAGCCTCTTCACCGCACAATTTACTAGTTTACAACTATTCCAAAAGCTCTACTGGATTCACAGAGAGAAAATAACCTTTAAAATAGGTCTTAGAATAGCAAGAACAGTCAGTCAACTTTGCAGCCATGCTAATTACTTTTCCTAAATTTCATGCATTTGAGTTCTGGAAAATGGGGTCTCTGCTCTATTTCTTTAGGCAACACAAAACACACTGAAGATACTTCAGTTCTGCCCACACCATGCTTGCATGCAGACTGCCCAGCACACCAGCACAGCTGGGTGAAGGTGTCTCCCTGCAGAACTATCGCCTCTTCCCCATGAACAAGTGGGGTGTACTTATTATCCAGCTTCACAATTTGATACCACAGACACCAAAACACACACAGGATACAATTACTGTGGCTTACCCTACTCCCCTAACTTACAGCTTTGTCTGGTTACTATAGATGTTAGTTTGACCCATAATTGCCAGCCTGCATGTTGTAGAAGAGCTCTGGAAACGAAGCTCTATGGGAAGCAACATACTCCAGGGAGGATAAAGCTTTGAATAAAAATGTTCTCAGAGTCAGAGAAAGAATAGCCAGAGGAAGTAGAGGTGAGATCTAGGATCACAAATTTGATGATTCCACTTGGCTTGCTTTTTTTGGTACAAAGGTGGAAACACAGCACAGGTTCTCACAGCCTTGTGGGCTGTACCTGCTTTGGTTCTCTCTCCAGCTGTACAGGCAGCCAAAGCTGAAGGGTAGAAGTCCCCAAAGAAGATAAGCAGCAGCCACAGCCCCATGATACTACCAGAGTCAGCAGGGCCATACCTCTAACTGGAATGTGCATGGCTGCTCCTTAAAGCACTGTTCAGGAATGTTTTCCTTGGAAACTACAACGCTTCAGCCTGTGTTCCTTAGCAAAGTCCTGGAAGAGTGGTCACTGGGGAAACTGCCAGCTAGCAGGAGCCCTACCTTGCAGAAGAAGGAGCCCATTAGCACACTGCTATAGTGGGCATAATGGGGTGGAGCTGATGTACGTTTAGACAGTGCACTCATGTACATAACATATGTTGTCAAAAAATCCTCTTGTTCTTCACTGATTCAAACTGCTTGCTCCCAGCGTTCCCAAAGCCAGACACGGATTAAACAGATCACTGAGTTTGCGTGAAACTGTTTATATAAACAGGGTCGATGGAGTTATGAATTGTTGTCTTGTGGCTTTCAGAATGGGGACATTCATAGAGATGCTCCAAATATTTGTGACTGATATACAGAGAACAAAGTGGACATTGCTGGGGTTAATTCATGAATTTCGCTTTATGAGTGACAAACAGGTGTTTACTAGAGGATTGTATGTGCCAAAATTAGTCACATTTTCCTATTTCATCTGATTTCTGCATTTCCCTTGCTAAGAAAGATCATAGGTATTCCAAGAACAGAAGACTGGATATATGGTCAAATATCATAGTCCTATTTCCACTCTGACTCTCATTCACAATGTTTTTTTTTTTTCATCACAGCTGTGCTTCAGGTGCTAGGTCTGCTTAGAAAGCTTCAGTTCTGTTCAGGCTATCAGTAAAAGGAGCTCAATGAATTGAAGAATGGCACTAATAGCAAGAACCTTGACCGTGTCTGCAGCAGGTGCTAGTTTATACATATCACACCCTCTTTCAAGGTACTTCATAAATGAATAAAATGAAAACACTTGAAATATTGTAAGTGATATATAAAATAATGGAGACAAAACATACAAATATTTCTCATAAAACTCCTTAAAATGGATTCTAAGTGTTTCATTTTATTAATAAGGATTCGAATCTACAGCTGACAGACATTCCAGGGAAAGAGAAATAAATTAATCAACCCTTCCCTTTTATAAAGATCAAAACAAACCATGTTGCTTCATCTCGTGTTTAGGCAGAAACAAGGGATAATTTTTTTGAAGTGGTTACTAAAGGATATCCACCTACCCCTGCCATAGATTTTGCAACTGGAAGGAGCCCAGGTGGCTCAAACAATGTTTATCAATCCTTTTCCCGAGCTGCTGTTGGTGCATTCGAGCAGATCAATTGTGTTCAGTCAAGGTGATGGTGTTCATTCTGCAGTACCTCCTTGACCCACAGGATATTTCATTTTTCTGCAATGCACTGCAGCGGCTGCATGGGTAAGACATGTCCCTTTGGCTTGCCGTTTGTCTGGCAAGCTTATGTTTCCACAGGCATGTCAACACCTCCTTGGATATTAGCACAACTATAAATGTTAGTTTATGCTAATAAGTAAGACGTTGAAAAACAAAGGAAAGGTCAGAAACTGTAGTTTTATATTAAGTGTGATTTCCCGAGACAAAATAAACCCCATCCACAGCACATGCTTACACTTTTCCAAGAGATATATTTATAGCTAGGAATATGTACTTTGGCTAACCCTATTGTAGGCACAGAGAAGAGAGGAGAGAAGGGGTTTTTTTTTACTTTTAAAGTAAAAGCGAGGTTAATTGGTTCTGCTAGCTGAAGGGCTATGTGCCAGGCAGTGGGAGCATGCATTGTAATAGAAGAGCTACAGAGACAAATGAGCCAGTCCACAGGATGAAAAAATCCACCTAATGCCTTGGGAGAAAGAGGGGGAAAAATACAAAGGAACAAATAAAATAAAATAAAGTAAAATGAAACAAAATATAAGCAAGAAATATCTATCTGCTTCAGGTACAGTGATTTTAACCAGCATCTCATGCAAATAATAAATAACTGTTTGCTTAGAAGGGTAAAGAACATTTTTTTTTCTGTGCTGTAATTGCTAGAAGAGGCGGCGAAGCCAAGACTGAAGTATTGTTTCCTCGTCACCATCATATTTACCCTTTCTGGCCCAGAGACTCCAGAGCCCAAAGTAGCTAAAGGCATCCCATCATTAAAGGTTTTTGTCATGATGACAAAGAACAAATCTCACTTGTTTTGTCCCCTTAAATCAGGGATGAATGATTTGTGTGAGGCAAGCAGCAGTAAAAGCAGGAACAGATCTCATAGACCTTGAAGGAAAATCACTGAAGAAAGGGACAGTTACTCCATGGCAATGTTTCACAGACATTGGCTGAGACAAGCGTGTACATAAACTTATCACAAAATATTTACAGAAGGAAGGGGAGATCTTGATAGAGAAAAGCTCTACTTAATTTTCTGGTTAATCCAACTTCTTTTTCTGCTTAATTGCAAGGAGCAAAATTATCTTTAATTTTCTTATTTCTTTGTATTCTGTGTAGTTCGCTGTCCCTTTGTCCTTTCTTTCTTTTCTCCTTTGGCAGAAACTACAATCCTCCTTCAACAGAGACCTGCTTTGGAGAATCTCTTGTACTTACCCATTACTCTTCACTTAAGGTCACACATCCATTTCCAACACTGATTGATGATAGTACCTGGTATCATCCCAAGCTGCACAAAAGCCAGTGAGAGCACCTGCAGTAGCCCATCCTCAGGAAAAGTGTCAGATACCACTTACTGCACTGGCAAAACTCCTGTTAAAATACTAATAGTTACTCTCAGGTTTTCATTTCTATTCACAGCATTATAAAAGCTCAGGAAGTGGTACTATCTCTGTGGTACAGATGGAATTTCATGAAAACTTAGAGAAAGAATGGTATGAGCCAGCAGTGGTGTGTGACAGCAATTTCTTCCAGACCTAGCTGGAGCCAGAATGCACAGAGATTCAAAGGTGTTTCATTCAATAGGAATTAAGTCCCTGAGTAGCTTTCAGGGTCTGGAAGAAGCAAGATTAAGATATGGGTGTCTGAAAGATACTTCAGTCTGACTCTGCACAGACAAAAGTTACTGGGGGTTTTAAGTCCCACTTTCAAAAACTCTCCTAATGTAACTGCTTAGGATCACATCTTCTCCATGATTTTTATAGCCATGTCCACTTGGATGGACAAGAGTTTGCAATTTGGACCAGACATAGTCCTTTCCCTCTAATAGATCTTTGACTTCATTGGAGGTCACAGCTCGTGAGCTTAATATTCTTCCCTGTAATTGCTAAAATTGTTAATTTTTTTTTTCCCTCCTACAAAGTGTGAAACAGTTTAAAAATGTATATCACTAATGCTAATGGAAGATTCGGAAACTCTGCTGTGCAAATTTTACAGTGAACTGCTGAGGTCAGAGTCTTCTTTTCTTGTGCCTCTTTTCAAATGTACTTGGGGAAGTAAATCTACATTTCCTTCGGTAGGTCAGCTGTAAAATTTTACTTAATAACTAAAATAAAGTTATGACATTGTTTCCACTGGGACTGAACAGACGTGTAACTGAAACTCAGAGAAGGAGATTAGCAAGGAGTCCTTTTTGTTTCATTTCTTATTAATAGAACACCAAACCATGAAGCACTGAAATTTCCAAAGTGAAATTACTGTTATATTTCACAGGCTGTGAATGCATAAGTTTTTCACGTGCTTGGCACACGTTAGAATACTTCTTTTTTTTTTTTTTTTTGCAGGTTCATCTATTAAAAGGCTGATCTTAGAAATTGTCCATCTGAAGCTCAGTGCATTGCTATATGAGTTTCTAGTTCTTGTAAAAAAAGATGGACACTGTGAAGATTGGATGCTTTTTTCTTCATAGAATATATTGGGCATTCATATACATAATACACACACATAATATTAATAAAATCATGACTTAATAGCCATGTGCAAAAAAAATATCTTCTGTGGAATTTAACAGTAACATTGGAATTATTTTGCTTCCAATGTATCATTTTTATTCTTCTGGAAGGGGTAACTTGTGTAAAATTTTCTGTTACTCTCTCCAGTAAAAGGCCACGTTAACATTTGCTGAATGACCTAGTTTCCAAATTTTCTCCTTTCCCCCTCACCTCAATAAAGATCATGTGTGCTTGTATTTATGTTAACATAATAATTTCTATTTCTCACTCTTGTTACAAAGCATTGGCAAGATATTTATGAAAAAGCATGCAAGGTGCAGATTTCTCATTAGTTTGCTTTTAAATTTTCAAATGGAAACTGGAATAGTTTTATTTCTTTATGTATTGTTGTTGATTTGAGGTCTTTTACAGAACAGTGTGGAGAATGGCATATCAAAAAAAATAGTTCAACAAGAACTAGGCAGGATAGTGGAAAAACACTATTTTGATTCTACCAGTTTAAAAAAATAATATGTTTAGAAGAGAAATTAAAAACATAGATATTTTTGAATGAAGACTTAAAGCACTTTCCTTTAAAAAATTTTTCTATAAGTTCCAAGTAAAAGATTCAAACTTTTTCTTTTGTCTTTGTTTTTTTTATGGAACAATTCAGTAAAGCTTAATGGAATACACATCCCTGCAATTTACATTTTTCACCAAAAGAATTGTTTCAGCTAAAAACTGACACGGCTCTGAACAAAAGAAATTGAATACATTCTATTTTGCCCTTACTGTGATTTATTTGCTTCCCTGAAAAGAGAAGTCTTTCTGAGTCTTACCATTTGCCCAGGTGAATTCAGGATAGTTAAAATGGAAATATTCTGATAATAAATAAAAAAAAGCCTGCGGAAAAAACCCACCAAGAATTGTTGCAATCATCTAAGAATACTATTGTATGCATGGTTGAAAAAGTGTGTATTTTTATTAGTTTAACTACTGGGATGACCAAAAAACTGTAACTTCTCATTCACTTTTATGGGACCATAAAAGTTAATGGTAAAACTTCATAGAAACCTAGCTTCATTGATGTGTCTGTTTTCAAAGCAAATGAAATATAAGCCATAAAACGTGATTCCATAACCTCTTTTAAAAAAAAGTTTAAAATTTTATTTTTATTCATATGACTTAGATTAAAAAAAGGAAAAGAGAAAAGAAAGGTTATTGGATTTAGATTTTTTTCATTAGAGGGATATTTGAAATCTCCACTGAGAGTTTCTGTTAGTATAAATAACTGATTTATTTGAACATATAATTTTTTAAGAATTCTTACAGTTCTGTCTCATAACTAGAAGTTCTTGAGCTTTTATTTGCAGTTCAAAATTGTTCATTGCCATTTTAACTTCAACAATATGAATTGTTTGAACTTTTAAAAGCTCTATTTAGGAAAAATATTTAACTAAAGCCTGTTTAGTACATATATTGAGTAAAAATTTATTAAAATGTCATTACTGTGTGTGTTAGAACCTGATGCTAGATCTGTACATTTTTTAGAATGGAAATGGAAATATTTTCTTATCTACATATATGCTCATGCATATTCCTTAGAAGAGAAAATGGATTTTACTCATGTTATGGAATACATTGACCTTGCACTACAGAAATCTTCAAGTGCACAGTGGTGCTGAGGAAATGAGCAGTGGCCATAGACAACAAATGTCAACTAGAAATATCAGACTTTGCATTTTTTTATTGTTTCCAGGCAAGACGGAGAGGAAACTGCCCCGTCCTCTATGCTAAAATTGGGCTAATCAAAGACATCAATCAACTTCCCTCTGCGGAAGGAGTGCTGTGAAAAACCTGTTACAGTACATTGAGTTGTGGGTTTTAGTATTCAGCCGTGCACCACTGCCATCAGGGGCTGGAATATCATATAGTGTATGTTAAATGAAGTTACACTCCATGCAACACTCGCACATCAAAATGAAAGTAAGAGCTTCATTTAGGACAGGATGAGCAGTGTGATTTCTGTTCAGTGAATTCCCACAACTTGCACCTTGTGGGAGAAGTGAAGCAGACTGACAGAAAGCTAAGAAATTAGTTCTGATGTGTTTTCGCTTTCGCATCAGAAAATATTGAAATAAGCACTCCAGACAAATAGTCACCCTTTTCAAAGCTGCTCAACCTTTCTCCTTCATTGCTGACTCTCAGTCTGAGAATGGGAGAGAGACATCATTTTGCAGAGGTCAGACTGGAAAGAACAATGCCGTGAATGACTAATGAAGTGCTCTGATTCATGAGGAAATTTTGATTTACATTTCAAATCAATAGTGATCTCTACCCAAAACAGGTTTTGAGCTAAGAATAAAGTGAACCCTGCATTTCTGTTGAGGTAGTTTGTGAAGCATAACACACAATGGCTAATCTTTCATATGTTTTTTCTTAACACCAAGGTACATGTTGGTCCTTGCTAGAAGAACACAGCAATTCATGAAAGCAATCTGTATTTTACTGTTGGTTCCCTATATGTCTAAAAAAATATTTATATTTCAATTACTGGAATTACTTTACATAGTATCCTCTTTTACATATAATTGATATAGATTGTAGTCCTAAATACAGGCTGGTTTCCATAATAGCTTGTAAGGAGAAAAGCAAGGTAATGCTATCACTAACAAAACTTTCTTATCAACATTATATTACTTAAAAATATCCTTCCTTTTATCTATGACAGGTTTGGTTACTGCACCTCCTACATAGTTTGACTTTTGCTTCCTGTGCAGTGTATAAAGCTGGCAGTCTCAGTTATGGTTCACAGGAAAACCAATTTTGTTCTATTTTCCTTGTAGTCTTTGCCAAGAATAAGTTCCTAGCGCTCAACACTGCTGAAAGGGATGGGCTTTAGTAGCACGGAGTCATAAATAGATGCAAACCCATGTGGCCATCACCTCTTCTGTGTACTTAAAGAACAACACACTGGAAGAGTGGCAGCAACACTTCCAGGAGGGTTTGAAACATTTTCCCTGCTCTGGCAAAAAAATAACCAGAGAGCAGTCCCTCACTCAAACCAGTTTTGATTTCCCAACAGCAAAGCAGGTACAAAAAATGTATGCCTCCATCAAGTCTTAAGAGTGATGCATTTTGAGACAAGGTGACATGAATTAGTGACGAGAATGTGTCTTACCTTCTATCTTCTTTTGGCTGGTCATACTGATCTGGCAGGCTCTGCCTGAGTTGGGCTCTGCACTCATTCACAACAAACCTGTTAAACACAGCCGCAGCTGCCAGCCCAGGGTAAAGTAGGAAAGATTTTGCCGTGCCCGAATGTTTGTTCCACATGAAGTTATTTGTGCCAGACAGAATAAAGACGGATTTTCAGGTGCTACCAGTGGCAGTAGTTGAAATTACTGGCCATTAGGAAATCCCTAGCGCATTTTTGTGCTAGCACATTTTGCCTCTGACCTTTGTGAGCAGATACTCTGAACTCTCACAACGTTGCCTTCCCAGGTACAAGTTTTAAACCGTAATTGCAATTTAAAGCTGGAAGCATGCACACTGCTGATTGCGGGTGAGGCGCCTTTTGCTGGCTGTCTGCACTTCAGAGCTTTTCGTTTGCCCAGTGGGGTGCACTCTCCAGGTATGAGTATCACATAAAATCCTAGTAGAAGATTATATGGATGACAGAAAGTACTAAATTACTGAGGAATGTGCTATGTAGAAGAAGGAAAAATGCGAAGAAAAATGTCACCAAAAATATCACACAAAAATTCTCCGGCAATAAGAGCTGCCTCAAACCCTGTAGTTATTCTTTCCAAAGACTAAAAGGCGCTTTGACCTTGTCTTCAAAGGTAAACCCCAGAGCATCTTGTAGCAAACCACTGTGTTTCCCCCTCTGGAAAATTTTTTTGTCTGGATAGCAAAAAATCATGAAAGCTGCCACTCTGGCCTAACACATCTTTGGAATAGTCATAGGTGCAGAATAGGGATATAAAAAAGTATTTAAAAAAATCTGTGATTAGATACAGAATCAGAGAGAATAAAGCAAAGAGATAAAGTTTGAGAACTGTGTTTAAAAGCAACTGGAAAAGACAAAGGAAGAGCCAAGTCACTTTTGTTTGACAGCAACTCCTCTCAACTGTTTTCTTTTTTGAAGGGAAGGGAAGGAAGAATGGGAGTTTGTTTGCGAATTTTTTTTCCCAAGTGAAATTGCAAGTGGAAATTTGAGACAAAGATAACATAATTATATAAGTGGATTTTAGCTCTGACAGAAAGGTTACTGATCGAGCACTTGGAAGTATGCCAGGACACATTAGTGACCATAAGAAGTCATAAATTTGGGTTTATATTAAAGTGAAAGAAGGCCTGTAGTACAGCATCTCTGGTAATCCTGGTGAAACATTGGCTACATGATGAGTTGGAAAAAAAAAACCTTTTTATTCAATAACATCCTTTCTGACGAGGCCTGAGTTGTATCTGGAGATCACCCATTCGAATCCCAACAGCAATCCTATTTCAGTTCCAATATTGTGTCATTATTGTATTTTTGGTTTTAGTTTTATTCAGCACTCTACAGGGATAGTAAAGGACCTCCTGTTCTGCCTCAAGCTGTGTTAAATCCAGTAGTGAACTTGTTTGTGAAGGGGACAGAGAAAAGGGTCTAAGGCCAGGAACTGTATTGCAAGACAGACACTGCAATATCGGTTGAAAACTTTGGAAAAGGGAAAACTCACCCAAGTTTGTTGTCATCCCAGCTGAAAACGATATGGCTGTTCACACATAAAAGAAGGTAGGGAGCTGACAAATGCCGAGGGAGCAAACATTACATCTAGAGCAAGTAAGGGAAGAATAAACAATAAGCTGACAGACCAGACAGGATAAATGAATCAGTCCATCACTAAAATTAAAAGAAGAGCAAAACCCAAAGAACTCTGTCAGTTTAACATAGCTTTTAAAGTGTCTAGCTTGACAAAACCTTTGGAGAAAAGATTATTTCAGTAAGAAATACTGATGATCCTTCCTGCTGTACAAGGTGTCCTACAAGGAAGCCTTGGCAGGTTGAAGCTGGGAGGGTGCTCTGAACAGGCCTGGGAATGACATAAAGAAAGGAGCAGGCTTAGAAGAAAAACTAGCCTGAAAATCCCAAAGCAGACCATTACAGTACAGATAGAAAGTCAGATAGATCAGAAGCTGAAGATAAACAGGAACTGATTTCATTAAATAAGCACTCAGCCTATGATAATCAGGACCTTGCTTGGGCAAACAGTGCACAGCAAAACCTTTTCAAGAACAACTACATTCAACAGTTATCTCTGTTTATATTCACTGTAAATATATTTTCCTGATGTATGTCACAATAATAGTTCCTAATTTTTCACTTTCACTGGATTTACACTTTTGTAAGTGCATTGGCTTCATCAGTGGGCCTCTCAAATTGCCTCAGGCTACATGAGAGCAGCTCATGCCAGCCCAGTGTAAAGGAATATATTTCTAACACAACGACTGCAAACACAATTATGTTTCACTCCTACTTGAAAATTCCTTGAGCTCCTTTGTGTCATTTCTAATTCCTGAACCCTTCCAAATTTACTTTCATTCCTTCCATAATTTCATTGGAACCCATCGGTGCTTGTAGCAGGGTACAACATCATATATTTTCTGAGCCATGAGGAACACAACCACTTCATATCCATATACAAGCCCTGAGCAGTCCACCTCGTCTCCCTGCAAAGCCCTTAGCTGAATTTTGTCCAGAAGAGTTGGGTTTAGGTTACGAGACTGAAACCCAATGATTCTGGCTATCAGAAAACCAGAGCCTTGGTTTCCTGAACACAGTTTTTCTCATCTTGGTAACTACTTGTTTTCTGGTCCCATTTTAAGCTCTGACATAAGTACCCTTTGAGACCACAAATATCAAGACCTGACTGATGCCCTGTGAGGTGCAAGCAGGGGTCACGCTGACACAGGGGCCATAGTGAAGGATGGTCTGGGGTTCAGCAGTAGCTGAGCACAGTGTGTTGACACGCCCCCCAACTCTCATTAACTTCCCCAGCTTCCCAGAGCTGTGGCTGCTCCATTCCCTGCCTGGTGGCTAAATGCTACAGCTGCCTGCCAGTATCACAGCACAAAGTTAATGCCTGCATTTGCAGCATGAGCCTTTTCCTCAGTTCACATCAAAACTGATGTGTCCTGGAGTACTGGTGGTGTATTCCTTCAAGCTTTAAACCCACCCTGACCTCACTGGGAAATTTGACTGCACAAGCATTGCAACACAAGAGTTTCAGTGTCAGCTGCAAGAGTCAGGGTAATTGAAGAAAATGCTTTGGTTCATTTTAGTGGCCCTTATACAGTAAACTTATAATTATTTCTGTGATTATATCGTGTAGACTTTTATAGTTTACAAGCAAAAGCCATTTATGTGGTAAAGACCAAATACTGTCTGTGTTTCTCTCCATGTATCTAGCCTTACAACAATGATAGTTGCTATGCTCTGCCTCTGAAATAAACTGAATATTCAAACAATGTAATTTTAGTCTTAACTTTTGACTGAGTTCCAGTTAATTAATCTTCTTCCATTCCCCATCACTCCTTGGCACAGAGAAAGCCTAAGCACAACAGTATTTGTATTTTAAAGCTATAAGAAGCTGTGAAAGAACAGCATGAACAAGGAAAAACAACACAAGGATTTCAATGTTTCTTTTACAGGAAAGGAGGCTCAGGGGTGACCTTATCACTCTCTACAATTGCCTGAAAGAAGGGTGTAGTCAGGTGGGGTCCAAAGTAACCGGCAAGAGGATGAGAGGACACAGCCTCCAGAGGTGCCATGGGATGTTCAGGTTGGACATTAGGAGAAATTTCTTCACAGAAAGGGTGATTAGACATTGGAATGGACTGTCCAGAAAGGTGGTGGATTTGCCATCCTTGGAGGAGTTTAAGTAAAGACTCTACATGGCACTCAGTGCCATGGTCTAATTGACAGGGTGGTGTTTGGTCATAGGTTGAACTCAATGGTCTCAGAGGTCTTTTTCAACCCAACTGATTGTGTGATTCTGTAAAAGGATGGTCACATGCTTGTGTACAAAGACATGAGTACATCTGGTAGATACTTGTCAATATAATGTAGAAATTAATCAAGCTGTATCTAAATAAAGTACCAGGAAAAAATTAACAAAAAATAGTCAGGCTAATACAATGAACTTGTTCATAGTTTTAACTTAAATGTTGTTTTGGGGAGAAAGAAGAAAGTTGAGTTCACGGTAAAAGGCATGAAAAATGTGAGCATTTGCTGGATGAGATGGCAAATATTGGTCTTCTGAATTACCTGTGCCATCACAGCCACACCTCTCTGGGGCTGTATGGGTTGGGCCACTGGACACCAACAGTCCATGGTTATACCTTCTCAACAACCCTACTGAAGTGGGTGCAGGCACAAAATAAACACGAGCTGCAGTCTTTCCTCTTATTTGTTAATGGCAGAAGCAACAGGAAATACCAAAGGCCCATTCTCCTTTTGAAGAAATACCTCACCAAGGAGATGTCATGCACTGTGAAGAGGTATGGGGAAAAAAATGGCAGAGGCACAGCTGCTTTCTCCCTGCCAGAGCAAGGTGGAATATCTTTGTATAACTCCTTTTTAAAATGGCTGTGCACAGAAACTATGAATAAATTAGGAATAATTTAGCAACAAACTAACCAGGAGATGCTCAAAAAGACCTAATTTAAAAAGTCCATGCATGTGGCGTCTCAAAAATGAAAAATCCATTGCTATCACTTTCTGAAAATCCTGCTTGCATACAGTCCTAAATATAAGTGCTTATTATTAACTTGAAAAAAAGCCAAACCCAACCATCACCTGAATGAGAATAGCAGAGTGTTTGAGAGCCCAGTTTTGACTTGCACTACTCCATCTGGCTAGAGCTGGATGGAGGTGTTAAATGTACAGAATCGAAGTGGAAACAGGAAGGGATATTTTCCAGAAGCTCCTAGTGACAGTGGCACTTAATCTGTAGGCATTAACTACACACAAAAGAGCTACTGTCTGGTTTTTATGAGGTCTGAAAACTCTGAAAAGCTGGAACTTCTAAGGGGCAGGGGTAGCTCTTTAGCATCTGAGCTGTTATTTGTTTCAGGCTGAGCATGCAGAAACTGAGCCCTCCTAAATCTGTGTGCAATCCTGAAAATGCTGACTTTCACTTTTTAAACCTCTGCTAATTTGCTAAAGTAATTTTTTATTTCCCAGCTCACTGCACCTGCAGAATGTACCCTGCTAGATGACTGCAGCATCTCTAGAGGAAATACCTTTTCCATCTACAGAAACAAATGCTATGGAGCTGGCAGCCTGAATGGAAAGAGTTCACTTTAGACCCAGACAACACCTGCCTCAGGCATCACGTCTCTGACATTCAGCTCTCACTGCTGGTGGCTTTGCCCCTCCCGGGCTCCTATCAGCCACCCTCTATTCTCATATTCCATATATCTGCCAACAGATGTAGCAGAATTAAACCACATCTGCTGAATAATGCTTAAAGTTCCGTGTTGTTTAGCACTCTTTGGCCTACAGTCTCCAAAGACAGATTTAAACTTCTGGTTTGCCTACGGCTTTGAGCAGAGCTACATGTGTGTGTGTGTCTGTATGAGCCTTCCCCTGAAGTAATTTTCCTTGTTCCCTGTTTACAACAACCAGGCACTTCAGCACAAACTGTTTTTGACAGGGGAATAATGTGTGTACTGTGCGGGAATAGCACAAAAGATGTTCACTTTACTGGAATTTGCAGAGGAAAACTCTGCCCAGAGTCCTGCCTGGCTGGGGAGCCTCCTCTGATCTACAGCAATTGCAAATGGACAAACAAATTATTTCCATTCCCCAAGACACTGTGCAGAATTTGTAGAATTTCAAAGCTAGCTGGGAGGAGGAGCTTTACAAAGCCTTGAGGCAAGGTACCCAGAAGTGTTGTGAAATGCCAAAAGGATTTCTCAGTGGGCAAAATAAAGGTTATGTTTTAATAGAGGAAAAAGATCTCAGATAATCCAGAGAGATCCAAAGGTTTCCTTTCATATCTCACCACTTGATGCTACCAAAACATATGTTTTGTTACCTCCCTGGAGGCATGAATTAACTAACTATATTTGGCTATCAGTGGGCTTCTATTGTTTTTCTATTCTTCAGCACTCACTGTCACAGAGATGTCTCAATTCTCACACAGGAAAGAATGTTTTTACAGATAAAATTCCCCTAGGAACTACACCAAGTAGCATTCAATTTAGCCAAAAATTATGCAGGCATATTATCAAATTATTAGCTATTTGGACAATGATGAATCTACATATAATCAGGTTTGTTTCCTTGCTAGGTTTTTGTTTTTCTTTTCCTTTTTTGGCTTTCAAGAAGCAAATCCCATTTCCCTTTAGGCTTCTCTGCAGGGCATAAGATCTGTCCTCTGTCTCTACCCCACAGCACACTCATCCCTATCCTGGAAGATGTCATTCCTCTGGCTGTATGAGACAACAGCCATGGAACCAGCCTTGCTGGGCTGTGAACAGAGAATGCTTTCTATTTGCATTAGTGGTACTAAGGAAATGTTAGTATTTTTGTGATAAGGGAAGTTCTTAGTAATGAAAGAAATCATGTGGCAGGCAGGAACATTGGTGTGCCATTAATCCATTAAATGGGCAAACTGAAGAGACAGTTCAGGGTCCACTGCCTCACTATTCCTTGCTCTGCCAGAGCAGATTTCTGTCCTATTTGAAAGAAATTATATATATTCCAAAAGATAATGCAATTGCTTGATTTTCTGTCTCTCTGTGCCTCAGCTTGAAATTCATAAAGAAAAGATTCCCTGAAGTTATTTAATATAAGTGGTTCTGAGAAAGCTGGAAATCAAATACAATGGATATTTTCTGGTACCGAGATGTTTCTGTGCATGTGGAAATGGATTAGATGATCTTGTTAGCTCCCTGCCAGATCATCTCCTATGATTATATGCAATCAAAAGAAACCCCTAATCCC
Source organism: Cyanoderma ruficeps (assembly GCA_008694505.1). Lineage (NCBI taxonomy): Eukaryota > Metazoa > Chordata > Aves > Passeriformes > Timaliidae > Cyanoderma > Cyanoderma ruficeps. The sequence continues at coordinate 377,667 of VZDJ01000084.1, read as the reverse complement.
TCATCCAATATTTGTCCCAAATATTCCATGTTTCCTTTTTCCCCTATGTACTACTTCTGATGGCAGAGAGGGTGACTTGGTTGTTTTATAAGGCGTGAGCCAAAAGATAGGACATGGTTTTCATTTAACACAAGCTGTTTTACAAGCTCTTTGGGTTTCACTTTTGTAAACTGTGGGTCATTGTGTTGTCAGTTCTCTTGCTCTTTGGGCTGATTTCACTTTACTCTTCAGAAATTTACATATGGGGTATTTGAGTCTTAGTTCCAGCTGCAGCACTGAATTCCTCTGCAGCTATTCGCACATCTCTAGGGCTTCCCATCTCTGCTGTTACTGTCCCTAAATAGCCACTCCCATTCCTTTATTCCCTTCCTCTCTTGTTCACCGCTGGCCAGCTGTGAAACGCTGTTCCTATACCACTAAACAGTGGTTTCTAGGGAGAAACATAATGCATAGACTTGTATTTATTTATGGATCCACATACTAATCCATCTTCCATGCCATCATTCAGTATATCACAATTTGTCCTACCTCCCAAAGCAGAACACCAATCCCCCCCAATGGTCTCTGTTCCCCTCCCTTTGTCCTGCACTGTCTTTCCACCCTGGGGACGCAGTTGTACGCCCAAATTTTCCTCCTTCCCTTCCAGAAAGCAGAATTCCAGGCCACAGTTTGGGGTCTTGTTGAGTAAAAAAATGTGAATCTTGATTATACCCTCCTGTACATTAGCCGCCAGTTTAATTATGAAATAATTTCAATAAAATCTGTCATTCTATTTTGGAGCTTGTGTAATTAAGATGAGAAAGCTCCTCTTTCTCCAGAGCTAAGTAAATTGTTATCAGAAGGCATCTGCATACTGACATGTGTGAAGAGAGGCAGTGGTCCCAGCTCACCTTGCATTTGGCACTTGCAGGCGGTTCTTGCCTGCCTGCTGCTGTTCACATTCCCTCCCTTCAGATCACAACTCTGTTTTTGTAGGCTCAGTCCCTCAGCTAAATTAGAAAGCTATCACAGTTCTGCAGACAAATCATAAGATCAAATGAAGGTTAGCAAGTGCTACTGTATCCACCCTTCTTTCCATTTTCCAGTATTTACTGTGGCACCCTTACTTTAGATGCTTTGGTAGGAAGTCAGGCAGGTGAAAATTAGACATTTTAGTTCCTGATTTCTTTATTTGTCCTAATTACAACAGGACTTTTCAACATCCTAGAAGTATACTTGGGAAAATATATTTATTCAAAAGTCTTGCAAAATTTCCTCAAAGCTTAAAAAAAGGTGGATTCAAACCTTACTAACCCTCATCTCTCTAGCCTGTTTGTTGGTTGGTTGGTTGTTTTTTTGTTTGTTTGTTTTATGTCTTCTGAAAGGAGAAAAATATTGATAGAAGAAATAATAATACTAAAATCTTAAGAAATGGAAATTAATTTAAAAGCCATTCTGATGACTGCTTAGCTCTGGCTCTATTAAAAAAAATGCGTGCAGTTCAAATAAACAGAATTTTAATTCAATTTTTTAACTAAAAATGGCTTGCTTTGTAAGTTCTGCTCAACAGGGTTGGATCACATTTACTCCATATCTACAACTGGTCATTCTTTCTCTTCTGACTTCCAAGAGAAAAGCACTTTCCCAAAAAGTAGTGGCTGGTTTGTAGGTCACCTGCTTTGCTTCCCCTTTGACTTTTCTGTACAGCTCTTCTCAGTTTTCTCTGTGCTTCCCCCCCTTGTGCCCTTTTCCCATCCTTAGTTTCTAGAGGGCATTGCAGTATTGTTCCTGCTCGCTTTTCAGCTCCTGAGAGCCGTGTATTTTTAGCAGCCATCTCTCCTCTCATCTACTCGGAGGCAAGTGCTCGTGGTGGTAGGAGGGCACCACAGACAGACTGGATCGTCGCGCTTCCTAATGGCAGCTCAGCCTTTGTGTCCTGAGCCTCGGGACGGGTGGCAGAAAGGAGATCTTCCTGACACCCACCCAGCAAAGCCTTCTGCCAACACCAAAACCAGCTTTCAATCAGACTATGTGCTTCATCTGAAAGCAGAGAGATTTTAAAATCGTGACACAACTGGTGTTCATTTTGTTCTTTTCAGGGCCTTATCAGATGTCCAGATAACAGATTTAGATCCTTATTTTTTTCTGCACGTATGAGAAATAGAGACCTTTTTTTTTTTTCTTTTTGTGATGAAAAAAAGATTTTTGATCTTGCATGAATGTAGAACATGAAGCACTAAGTAAAATATACAATGAAATTTTTAAAGAGTATTGTTAAAATTAAATTTTAAAAAGGGGTATTGTTAACACTCAACCTGACTGGAATATGGAGATTTAGAGGCAGTGAACTGGTGCTCTACATAGCTGAAATGAGAATAGGATGCTTACAAAGTGAATTAAAAAGGTATGAAAAAAATGTAATTTTTCCACTTCATGGAGTTGTAATGTCAGTATTAGAACTATTAGTTTAATATGAATGGGCTGTCTATCATAAAAAAAAAATCATCTTTTTGTTCAAGTAGGGAAATGACCATCATTCTGTAGGTGGGACATACTGGCTTTTCCACAGCACCTGGCTCAGATGTCACCTATTCAAGATGTCAGATTACATAGATGGGCAGCTAAAGGGGCCATAATTGTAGTGCAATTTCATTTCTTGCTAAAAATGGGGCATTTCAATATGAAAGAATAATGGAGAGTACATGCAGAAGATAACATTCAAATTATGTTGAAATAACTGCAATGAATCAGGCTGTCAAAACCTAAGCTTAGTTCTAACTTAATACTTACTTAAACCAAACCAGATTTGAAACATTTTGTAAATTTTTTTTTATCCTTATGTAGAAAGTGGAGTCAATTTTGTATTTTTTCCTGATAAATATGTGAAAGGTTGATGTATTTCACCACATACAGGCCTTGTTTTACATAATTGGAGGGATTAGTTATGCAAGTATTAGATATGCAAACTCCAACAGGAGCTATGGTTTAGTATAGTTTAGTGTCAAGAATCTGACACACTGACTACTCAAATAGAACTATTTAAGTCAATAATAATAATAATAATAAGCAGAATAGCATGATTTATAGAGAACAAAAGTTCACCTTTGGTTCTGCTCCTAGTTATACTGCTATGAATCAGAAGTAGCTTCCATAGAGTAAGACTGGGGGGCCAGATATTTGCTGTTGGAGTCTGCAAGTCCGTAAAAGGGAACTTCAGTGCTTTTGTTACATTTAAATTTTAATGGCATCCTTTGGATGTACATATTTTTCCATGTTTCTGTACAGATTTAACCAAGATCTCTGGCAAAAACACGTAATTATGAAGTTTTCTAAAACTTGTATTATTTAATTCACTGGCCATCTGTTGGATAAATAGCTAATTAATAGTCTTTGTTATTTTTAGAACACTATATCACTGTATGCTCCAAAAAGAGCTGTTTCGGTCTTTTGGGTAAATACTGAATAAATCTGAAAAAGAAATGTTTAGGTATTTTTAAAGTAAACACACACTTCTATAGTTCAGCAAAGATACATTTTTTTTTCTTTTTTTTTTAAAAAGTGCTTTCCTGCTTAAATTCTTGCTTTCCATTTGTTGCTCTTCTACACGTGTAAGACAGAGCTCAGACTCCAAAATTCTCTGTTACAGTGCTGTGGAAAGCATTTGGTGTCCCAAGTCAGAAGCACAGAGTTGATTCTTCTCTGCCTAACTCCTACATAGAAAACACACTCTTTGCAGAAGAAGGGAAAGATCAAAATAACAGAACGGAGCCTGAGAAGGAATAATATTATTGCCACTGCCATGTTTACGGGTGGAGAGCCCTTCATGAACCATTTCACTGCCTGTAAAGAGGGTTCAAATCTGACCTTGACACTGAGACGCTTCTGAACGGGAAGAGAGTGAAAACCCTCAGTTTTCACTGGATCCACAAGGGCAATTGACATTTGCAGGCCCGAGTGCCTGGCCATGCTGCCAAGGTGTCCACCTGCTTAATTCTGGGTAAAGCATCCCAGCGAGCAGAGAAATTCCTCCTCACTTATGCCAGCTTAACTAGCCAGACTCACCATCCACAAGCTCTGCAGATTTCCAGTCTGTCGCTCCTATAGCTGATTTCAACCATCTACTGAAATATATAAAGATAATATGGAGGAAAATTTAGGCAGAACAGTTTATTGAGATGGACATGAACTGAATGAGAGACGTACTTTTCTCCTCAATTGCCATCTTAGGCAAGCTATACCGTAAATCTCTTATTCTAACCTTTTAATAAGGTTAATAATACATGAGATCTTGCAGATTTGTGTTTTCGGTTAACCTGTAAAGGTCTTCCACCAAACATCAAAACCCTCTAAATGAAAAGATGCTCCCTGCCTGCTACACAGATATATTTCTGATGAAGAGTGTTTGCTTGTGTGCACAGGGGCATTTTGTACATTACATTTTATACAATATTTGCACAGATCTGGAAGGCACTAAGCCATTTTGTCTTACTGGGTTACAGCTGTTCCTCCACGGTTTCTGAGCTGAATATTCATTAAGTCATTCTTATCAACAAATTAATATGTGTGGTTTTTTAAGAACCCACTCAGAATGCTAATTTTAGGAAGATATTTGAACGAGAAGCAAATATTCTCTATATGCAATTTATATATCCACTTGAAAATATGGTTTTGTAATGAAATGCTGAGAGATCCTTAATTATTGCAGCTTTAGTGGCACCATTATAATACTAAAAAGAGACCATCTAAAGGATAATTCCCTTCAGCAGAGATTTGCTGACTACACACCTGCTTTAGCAAATGAACACAGAATACAATGTCAAAGCATCCTCTTGACTTAGTGCTGCTTTCCCACCCTCATGGTCTCAGTATATCTCGCACATGACTGACAAGTATATCTGCAAAATAATAAATTGTGTGAGAAAAAAAGTCTGCTAGTTAGTGTTTCTGCTGATCTACTAATTCATTTCACTTCTCATGTGATATCACCATTATGTCTAAGCACGCTTTATGACAAGGCTCACTGAACTGAAAATCAAGCCCATGAATTGTTTAATATGAACTAATGAAAACCAGATATAAAAGGCTTTCACAACTGGTTTGAAGCTTTAATTGTCAAGCTGATGTAAATTCAGAGTAAAGCAATGCAGAAAACTGGATCACTTCGTGAAAATTGGTTTTAATTAAATAGTCACATAAAGAGCTTTGTCCTGCAAGATATTGAGTGAAATAAAGAGTTTCCAAGGCAAAAGTCAGAATTGCTAAAGAGTGTGAAAATGACAAGTGCATTATCATTTTCCCTTCTGCCTTGTAGTTCAGCTATTAAGTGCTGATGAATGCATGTTGCTATAACTTAAATAATCAGTTTTGTTACAGCGGCATTTATTTTGGCTTGATCAACAAATGCTTTTTCACTACACAACCTGTAAACCCAAACAAATTGTGCCTGACTGATTTCATGCTTGAGCCTCTCCCATTGCTATGCTGCAGTAATGCTCGTGGTGCCAAGTCATGGGCTTGGGGTGTTTGTTCATCCCCTGACTTGTCATACTCCTGCTGGGGTGGAATATGCCCACAGACAAATATCAGCATGGTTTCCGTGAGGCGCCTTGAGTTCCCACACGGATGGCACCTAACAAATAAAAAAACAAGAAAAGTGTGTAACACTATTCCCCCTAGCCAAGTTCCAGAAATGCTGAAGATCTGAGAAAAGTATTTTGCATTTTTTCTCTCTCTGCATCTATGACTTTGCATCTTACATAACAATCCTGGGAAGGAGTGGCTACGATGCACTCTGTAGAGTTTGTTCTTCACTAGTCTTTTTCTTATACTGCTGTCATATGTCTCAGTGGGTATTTAATATTCAGATTTGATAAAGCTTCCCACCCACCTTGCTCTCATCTTGAATTGGTGGAACTAGTCAACCTGTGGATGATGTAAGGGAGGAACAAGCCCTATATTCATAAAAACATCATGCTGAATGGCACCTGTTTCTAAGACTATTTAAATTCCACACAGCCTACAAGAACTGAGAGACATATTTAAGCAGAATTCACAATTATGTAATAAAAGTCATGCAGACGGGAAGGAAAAAGTATCTTATCATACTGAAGAGATTATCAAAGCTTTATATTGTGGAATTTAAGTTTTTATTATGTGCAGAGACTTAACTAACCTCCAGGATAATGCTCTAGAGCAGAATATGTTCTGATCCAGTAATCACCTAATTTTGGCAATATTTCATGTTTCAACATACAATTTTAGCTAAAGTAATTTTAGATTTCTTAGCTAAAAGAGAGTTATTTTGAATTAAAGAAACTTTAGAAGTCGTATTCATCTAAACCATCTCTCTAAATCTGTGCCACAACAGAATTCAAGAAGAGAAGGGATCCTTCAGGGTACAAAAAAGGGGAAAATGGCACATTGGGCTGCCGGTACACATTGATCCAAACTGAAGTGGCAGAAAGACTGCTCTGAATATTGCTTCACTTTCCCTGAGACCATTACACCACTCTGATAAAGTCTACATGAAGTCTTCTCTTGGTGGATCTTGGTCCTTTTCTGCCTGCTGTCAAGACAACTGGTGCTTAGCCTAGCTAAACAGCAGGAGTCAGAGGAAGGTGGTCCACAGTGGTGCTGCAGAAGAACCTTTGCTAGTACAAACTCTCAGCTGCTTCCCACACCATGGTATTTCCATTTCTCTTGCACTCAGTTCCTCATGCTCCTAATTTTCCCCATGCTTAGTTAAGGTTATAAGGGTCCAGTCTTCACAGTCTTTCAGAATGCTGACAGCTCTTTTGCTCAGGAAGCCAACACATATGTGCCCCAGAGATTAAAAAATGTATGGCAAAAAAAGCACAATGTGACAATCTCCCTTAAGCCAGAGGACAAAACCCTAAAATGAGTCATATTAACTGTGGAAAGTCCAAGGGTTGTATCTGGTGCTGATAGAACATGGTACCAGCTGGTGCTCATACAGCAGGGTGGGGAGAATTTGATATCACACCATCTCATCACTGGCCAAAAGATTGCTTAGGCTATTGCTGTCCAGGTTGCATGTCCATGATGTTGAGAAAAGGGTCATCACAAAGGGTGAAAGGAAAATTTTTTCATACTCCATTTTTGCAAAACGTTTATGAAGCTGGAGAAAGTTTACACAAGTGTCTTTTAATTCAACCCTCCAGCTTTGAAGGGTACTGTTGTTCCCCATGCTGGATGTCCTTTGGCAGTACAGAAGTCCTTACTTCTTTTGGTCTGACAAGAAGCTGTATTGAGGACCCTTAGTAGGTCTTTGTGGAATGCTGAATTCTGTCCTGCTTGTTGAAATGTGTGGTTTAAAATGAGTGAGGAATAATGTTTGACAGATTCTGCTTAGCATGCACATTCATCGATCTCAGGAGAACCTGCAATGGAAGGGTCCATGAGGAAGGTAACAATTCATAAAAATCAAATAGAACAGTGTGCCTAATACTTAGTGGCAGAATCAATATTTGAAGGACTTTCTGTTTTGATGCCTTTGAATGATGCCACAGAAACCTTCCTGCTGCAGGGCTGATGAATGGACTCAGCAGAGGTGATCTGACAAATAGGTAAAAACGAACTCAGAATCTGGCCTCTCTGAACAAAAACTGACTTTAATCGTTACGTTCATGAAGATAAAGTAACTACAGGGAATCTAGGTAAAAACCTTGGGGCAGTCAGTTTACCTGCTTCAACTGACTCATCATATATATTGGAAATATCCTTTAGCCCACAAATATCAGCATTTTCTTTAGAAAATTTTCCCTTTACTAGCTGACTTTGTTTGGAGAGACAAAAAAATTTGCCACAATTAGTAGTCACTTCTGAAATGGCAGAACATTCTGCAGAACATGGACTATTCCTCTTCCTTCACCAGAATTCTCACAGAAACCCACACCAGAATTCACCAGGTTTTTTTTTCTTTCTTTTTTTTTTTTTNTTTTTTTTTTTTTTTTAGGAATAGAAATTTAATTTTGGGCTTTCCTCATACATTTTCATCATGCTAGACATAATAATCAGGCCAACCAAAGCAAACTCATTGTGTAATGCATTCAAAAGCACAAGTGCATATGATCTGTCTCATTATTTCTCCATTTTTTACTGAAAATATTAAAGAGAAGAACAAGCTACAGGATACAGATGAGTGAATGAAGGACCCAGCCTTTGGAATTTGTTTCTCCATATGTCTCTGTAATCATACATTACTTTGTGAACTACTCAGCACTTACACTTGAGCGTGACTGGCTTTCTCCTGTCTACGCATCACATATTGCACTTGCTCTCAGCTTAGCACAGTCAGTCTTCCTGGTACAGTGGAGCACCCACGGGGATCAGTCCGGGGTCTTGGCAGGCATCAGCCCTTCTGGTGTCAATACCTGGTAGTTCGTGCCTCAGTTCTTCCTGGGTAACCTTCCTGGGAGTGCACAGGCTGTGAACGCCTGTCACCTTTCCCCACCAGATGGCAATGCGACAGCAAGAGGCCTTCCTCATCTGGTAGGAGGGGAGCAAACAGGACTTCTCTTGCTGCAAGTCATTTCCGTGTGGAAATTCACTCTGTTGCAAGTCATTTCTGAGGCATTCCCATCTCCTGGAAGATGGATGTGCTTGGAAGGGTGTTTTTGCCTACTTCTTTCCTCATCATCTCTTTTATTTCCTTTTATTTAGTCTTTGGAATTTTTTTCTACATTACCTATTCATGTTTACAGCTAGACTGTTCTTTTCTATATTAAAGCAGGCTTTTCTTCTCCCCTTGACATTGCAATCATCCACAGCCAAGTATTATAATAACAATACGTATCATGTACATAAGGCTTAACATCTTCAAAGCACTGTGAAAAGTATCCCCACTTCCATGAGATAGGTAAGCAGAGTTAGGGATGCTTTACTGAGAAGGCAAGTGAAGCACTGGGCAAGTAATGCCACTCAGGACAGACCAAATTTTAGCAGCAACCATGACTCAGAAGTTCTTTCCAACCCTAAGTGTTGACCATTAGACAACACAACTCTGCTGTTGTATTTACAGCTGTTTCTCTTTGTTCCCTCTCAAATGCCCAAACCCAGGTTTTGTCTTTGTTTTGCAAGTGCATTTCTTATTTCAATTAATCTCAGAATATGATAGGATTTCCCCCCCTGCTTGTATTTCAAAGCGGAATTCTTCTGCTGCTCAGCTAAAGCAAGGTTTTTCTTACTGGTACCTCTTTTTGTAGTTCAAAGCAGGTTTTTTTGACTTCTTGTAGTTCAAAGCAGTGGTCTTTCTCTTGTAGTCTAAAACTAGGGTTCTTTTTAGCTCAACCCTAGATAATTCGCTCATCTCAGTGAATTAGATATGCTTTACATAAGTATTCCAGACATTAACTCTTTCCTTCAATACCAAGAAAAATCACTGGAGTCAGCTTTAAAATCTTACTGCTTCCCATCATCTCCTTTGGCTGTCCGGTTCTCCCATGATCCCTGGTATTTTCAGTTTCATATCTGAGACAGATGATGTATTCAATGCAGATGTAAACATGCACAGTGCTCAGACCACGTTCCAAAATGGAACTTCTGTATTTAAAACACTGACATGACTAGAAATATTTCACACACCTGTCAATATTTCTAAAAAGATACTCATGGCTTTTTTCCTGCTTTTCGAAGTGCAGAAGAGTTACTTATTGTTTCTTTCCCTCTGTCCTTACACTCCAGAACACCAGGCTAATGGCTACAGCCCAAGTGTACAAGTGAATTCAGTGAATTCAGTTACACAAGACACTGCCTAATAAATATTGTACTTCGACAAGCAGGCTTTTTCCTCTCACTCTTCTATGCTGTCAGTATTTTTCTGTACATAACATATATGTTAAAAAAATCTTAATACAGTCAAACTTTTTTTTTTTTTCATGAAACATCTCTCACTGGATATTTTGGGACAACATAGAATTATCAAGTGCAATTTGAAGGCATTAGTTCGTTTCACTGATCAGTTTGTAACCCTTACTTATCCCACATTTCAAAAGTCTCTCTATGGCACGTCGCTGGAAAAGATCTGTGCTGACAGAGTTCCATAATACATTATAATGCAGTACTGAAAAGGAAACAGAAATAACCGGGAAATGTATTTTTAAAATGATACAGCTCTTTGGAGAGAGGAATGAAACTAGAAAGACTGCACAATGGGGTCTCTTGAAGAGATTTTCAGCTCTGGGCTACCTCCTTGTGTGCTTGTTTCATGTAACGATTACAGAAACTTCTTATCTCAGTGAGTCAACCTATCAAATGCTGTAAATGTGGTGTGGCTCCATAGACCATGAATCTATGCTGTCCTCATACAGACCATGGTCTTTGATTAATAATACATGAAGCAGTATCATTTTAAGCATGGAAAATTAAAATCCAGATTTCTTTAAAGTGATTTACAGCTCTGGCAATCAAAAACTTTCATTACCTCACCGCAGGTACTGTAGTCTGAAAGAGCAAATGCTCATCTGGTCCCAAATGCCACCACGCCATTAGAAACAAGAGGCCTTAGGATCCCCCATGGTGTGACTGGGGCTTTAACTTCTCGCATAATTGTCCACTGCACGTCTGCTTCTGTGCTGAAATTCTGGTTTCAACAAAGTTAATTTTTTCACCTAGTACTCCCTCTGCTCCTTTCTGAAGAAATGAAAGTGTATTTCCTGTGAATTGCTAGAAGCTGTGATAGCTTTCCTCTCTCTCTGGAGGAATGCATTATAGTCATGGGAATGCAGCTGATAATGGCTGTAGAAATAACACTTCAGCTCAAAGTTTCTTTAAGCAGTACTTTGTCTGTCACCTGAGTATTCTCAGGACTGAAAACTGTTATTCTACCTGCACTGAAAAATGTGTGTGTTTTTGAAAGCATTTCTCTCTCACCCACAAATGTGCACACACAATACCTGCCTCCGCTGAGCTAAAAGCACTTACACTTAGTGTACCCCAGTAAAAGTCCTCTCCAAGTTTGTGTCCTTGTGTTCTCTCCACAAGTCTTTCCCCTTTATTAATAAAAGTTGGGGTTTTTTCATTTTCTAGACAGAGTATCTCACACATTTTATATGAAGGGACACAAGGTCTGTATTTTTAGTTTATCTAACAGAAATAGGGATGATCATGTTCCCAGAGAGATAGAAAAATAATACCAGAATTGCTTCATCAAGTAGCACCAATGACTCAATAGTTTCATTCCCCAGCCTTAGTATGTTTATTCAGTGGGAAGCTAAGAAATGGTGTAAAATAATTTTGCATCAAATTCTCTTTGAGTCAATGTATTCCTAACTCCTAAAAGGGCAGCTGGGTTCATAGCACCTGCCCACAGGAAAGCCACCACTGCACACACAATTGTGCATGGCAGCTGAACACCCTACATCTCCTGTGATCTTCACCCCTCTTGTAAAATATCAGGCTCTTTTGCAGGTAGAAGAGACATGGGTAAGTCTAAGATCATCACTAAGGAATCTAGTCTGTACCTCTGTGCCTTATTTAATAGCTGTATTCTACCAAAAATGAGCTAATTTTCTTTAACATATCCAGAATCCGTGTTTTACCCAGAGTAGGTGTGTCTTGACAAATACTATACATGAAACAAGATAAATACAATGTAAAACAAGACTAGGACCACACTAGAAGTAGAATTAGGTCTAGTGAGTTTACAGGGAGTTTTATTTGTTTTAACATACTTGCTAATGAGACTGAAATTTCCCACTGATGCTTATGTTTCTGTCCTTCGAGCTATGTATGTTAAAGGCTGAGGACATCCACATTGACAGTGTCTAAAATCCACAGACCTGACAGCTCACAGAGAAAGAAGTGGGGCCTTGTTGTCCGACAGCTCTCTGCACGGTGTCCTGAGCACTGGTGTTAACTGCAGTTCTCACAGTGGTATCTCCTGGTCACTGTGGAAACCTTTTTTGCAGCTACAGGGTAGCTGTGCCTCAGCAGCTAGGAGACAGTGGGAGATGCTGGGGAACTGACATTAGCTGGACTCCAGGCAGGGTAGGGTGGATGCTCTGCTTACCCCATTGCCAGGAAACAATCCTCTTCTCCTCACTGACTGCTCCAGATAGCTCTCAATGAAATGCTTGCAAAAGTATGTCTGAATGACTCATTTGCAAGGAGTAATTTATCAAATTGATTTAGTCTCATTTCCTGTTTGTGGGACTGTCCACATGCAAGTCACGATTTCCTCAAATTTATTCATTGCCCAAAGTTAATTTTGTTTAAGCATGTGGACTGAATATGAACTGTTTTCTGTATTTGATCTCCCAGGCTCCAGGACGATTGGCAAATAGTTATAGGAGATCAAATCTATCACATGGCCTCACTTCTGTTTCTTGACTGTATGAAAGCAGTGTTGGATGTGAAAGCTGCATAAAGGCAGTTCAGGAGGTGTCTTGCATCTTAGTGCAGACATGAGAACAGAATAGCTTCAGCTCTCACATCCTGTGTAAATGACCACAGGCTGGCATGCATAGGATCACTGGGAATTCCAGTCAATGGCATCACTAGGAAAGATTTCTGCCTAGTGCTCATTTCAGTGACTGACATGCCTAAGCAGATCTTTCATTAGCACAGATCAAGGCTGAGCCACTTAGTCCAACTTGTTCCTCTCCTTGCTGAGACTTATAATTTTTTTTTGTCACAGTAAACTATGGAGCATCTTTTTAAAATACCATTATATAACTTTTTTCCGTGACTGACTCATCTCTCCATTATGTCATTGTTATATTAGTAAATGCGCAGAAGATGTTCCTGATTTAAACAAACAAGCAAGAGGGCAATCAGTCCCTACATACTCAGGCAAACAATCTAGAAACTGAATTATAGATAGGCCTAAAGTAAATGTATGAGTGTGTTCAAGCTGATTTGTTGACTCAGTTCTATAAACACCTCTTGGATTTTAATCCACACTTTACTGTTTTCTGGTTTTATGCATCATTCTATTTTTTTACAATTCATCTTTTGTGTTAGATTTCTTCACGTATTTTGTCATTCAGAGGCTTATGAATACAGCATATTTCAAGATATGGATGTGATATACATCTGTTCTTCTCAGGAAAAATAAACAAGCATTAAAAAAATGCATAAAGAGTGAAGAATATGTAAACCCCAGTATGTAACAGCAGCATCTGAAATAATAAAAGCAACAACACTTGCTATTCATATCTGAACCAACCCCACATTTCCCATTGTACTTTACTGAGGCATCTGATTTTATCCGGGCACAATCTGTCCCTTTTGTTCTCCTGCACTTTCTTTGGTCTACATTTCCACTGTGGAAGTCTCTAATGAGACTCCTTGCCTCTTCCATCCTTCCTACAATCAAGTTAGGCTTACCAGTGAGAGTCTATCAAAGGATTTAAATGGCTCATGTAATTGCTTCCTTTACTTCGCAATCTTCCTAACCTTCAAAACATAAAAAACCCGTAGAGTTTTTGTTTGCAGGGGGAAAAATGGGACACACAGGCTTTTAAAATCGTGAACAGCATCCAGCTACTCTGCTCCTAAGATTATCAACCCCAAATACAGATCAGGGGGGAAAAAAGAACACAAACAGAAAAGAAAGCAGTTTCAGAGTGGTACCTTAAAAATAAACCAGTGGCTATTCCTAGGAAAAAAAAAAAAAAATTATAATTTTACCAGGCACAACTGTAATAGGTATATGAATGAGAAAATCAGTTTGTATTAAGTGTTTACCTATTTTTCCATTAGTTTGTATGGCTGCACTTTCTTCCCCAAATAAATAGTCCCTCAGACCTTCCTTCCTCTTTCTATCTTTATGTCCATCCTAACAAACCACCAAATGTTTAAACTGGCAAACAAATATTAGTAAATCATTGCTTCTCCCCAGGACACAAGGTGAACCATTGCACACAAAGTCAGAGCAAATCTGACCTGAATAAAAAAACACACAGTAAGCCACTGGATCAGAATTTAGCCTCTTTCACATTGCTTGCCACCAGCACAGCAGAACAATAAGGTCACTTATCTGTACAGCATGCCTAAATCTATTGGATTGGTGACTTAGCCAATTGCTTTTGTGGGCACTGGATTTTCATATATATAGATATTTTCTGGCCAGATCATAACTACTTCATTTAGTTCTACAAATCATTTTAGGCTATACATTATCTAAAATGTTCTAGATACAGAGGCAGATACATTTTTTATCACTAATTGATTAACCAAATTCCTCGATACAGCATTCACAAATTTATAACTGCAAAGTGAACGATAGTGTCCTTCTTTTCTTCCTTCCTTCCTTCTTTTCCTAAGTCAATTTGGTAGCCAGGCTTCACCTAACCCCTGAAATAAGTGCCTTTGACAAGATCTCCATGATCTCAACTAATTCTTCCGGCTCCTGGATCTTTCCTTTGGAGAGTGGAACACAGTGCCTCTGTGGTTCATACTTAAACTCTCTTCTTTTTTTTTTCTTTTTAATCCATGTCACTTTTATCTAGCACCCATCCTACATGTGTGACAAGCAGCTGAAACTAGGCTGTTGTTGGTTTCCAAATATATATCACTGTGTTAACACTTTCAACTAAGCACTGATCTCCTAGTGAAGAGATGAATTCAGCTGATAACATTTTACGAGACCTGTTCCATTAAATTCATTGCAGGATCCATTTTAGACACATATGAATTTAAGGTTAGCTGGTTCTTCCTTCTACCAAGGCAAGTTTGCCTCTTACTTCACTTCCACCCCATCTCAGGCATCTCAAGAAATAGGTCTTTTAGCACATTTCAAGGGAAACTCTTCCCTTCTTATGGGAAGTGATATTTAGTTTGAATTCTCTGAATATTAAATCTAAATTCTTTTCTATCCAGTGTCACACTAACAAACCTGCCTAGTCTGTCTTGTCAGTGTCCAGGATCAGAGTTTCGAGGCTGTTTGGGAGTTCTTTAGGACACATCTCTCACTGAGCTAGGAAATGCCAGGTCCCCACTCGACTGTATAATGGTAATTGTCTCCTTCCCAGCATGTCATAAGGAGAAGGCTAATATAGGAACAGACATGTAAAGATCATTCACATTTGCTTTTCTTGAACACTGTGAGCAACTCAGTCATGTCTGGAATCATGCAGTCATCTCACAGTCTTTGATATACTGAATCACTTTGTGTAGCATTAAGGCAAAACAGGAACACCCTTCCTGAAACCAACGGCCCTATCAGAACCATTTAAAACCTACAAGAGAAGAGGACATCAGGAACAAAGGAAGTACAAAAGGTGCCAATGAAGACAGAATTCAGATGAAGATTTGTTAATTTTTTTTCTAGTTTTAATTTCATTTTGTAATTTCCTGCTCACAGTTCTACTCTCTGTTTTTCTTATTTCTCTCCTCAGTACTGTTTGAAGCTCCTTCCAAGCCAGGCCATTTTCAGCCAATTTCAGTCCTTTTGACCGCACTCATATCCAAATCAATTTGAATTATTGTTATTTTTTTTCTATTCAAGAAAGGTTATGCATGACCAGTTAGGACAAAAGTCAAGCCAGCCGCCCACAGGCTTCTCATATTGCTTGCTGTTTGTATTTAAAATCTCACAGAAAAGGAAAATTTTTTTTGGCAGAGGGCATCTGGGAACAATTGATAGAGTTCATGAGATCAACAGAAACTTGAGGTGTATTTAAGCAGGTTTTGGTACTCTGCAACAAATGCCTGACCCAAGGCCTACTGACGTAAGTGGAAGAAGGTTCCCACCAATTCCTGTGGTCTCTTTGGATCAGCCCCTGAGTTACTTAAGCCAAAGGACACCACAAGCCACTTGTGTAATTAGCAATGTCTGATCTCTTCGCCAGTGACACAGCCTCTGGGGGCACCACATGCACTCTGTCTTCTGACTTAGCCTCAGAGCAGGAGCATGGAAAACTAATTTGATGTAGGTAACTTAAAGTTATCTTAAAGCCTTACTGCAGGCCTGCTGAGCTTGCAGCTTTTGGAGGTTCTACATGTACCTGAAGTGATCAAGTGTCCAAGACAAGCACAGGCTATGGCTCCTTCTGTGCACAAGACTTGTAGTGTTTTGTGCCAGTAAGTTACAGAGAATGAAATGTGAAGGGCTAAAAGAGGATCATTCACTGAGGACAATAATCAAAATGCTGAATTTATGTCCCAGGTTTGTGCCACAGAAACCCTCACTGAGTGTGTTTCTTATTGTAACTTTTTTTTTTCCCTGCCATGTGAAATTCCTGGCCCTGAACCAGACTGGTGGTCAATCTAAACTAGCCACCACACAGGTGAGCAGATTCTGGTGCATAGCATCTAGAATTGCTATCAATTCTTCTTGTAAAATATCCTGATATCCTGTGCCCTACTCTCTTTCACTGCTGCCAGAGCAAATCTGTGTCATTCTGTGGAAAGTTATGGATTATTTTTTCCAGCTAATGCCAATAGGAAAAATCTGGCCAACACAATTAGGCCTTATTTTATATAAATATTAAAAAATATAGTACGTATTCCTACATAATATATGCAGTTTAGAAACAAATTGACAGGTTTATAATTAAAAAAACCCCTACAATGAGAAAATTAAGAGATAGACGCAAGTGCTAAAAGGTAGATCTTCAGCTGAGACTTGGAAGAAAATTGAGAGTTTTTGAGTCAGAGAGCTATACAGAATCAGTTTCAGATGTCAGGAACTGCGCAAAGAAAGAATATCAGTAACCACAAGTGGTGAGTTGTACAGAGAGAGAAAGAAAATTCAGCTGTAAGATGAGTATGAAAAATAAGGTTGATGACTGAGAAAGAAAATACTCAATAAAATATCCCAGGGCAAGTTTTGTGTAGCACTCAAGTAACACTATAAAACCAAGTGAGAAATAAAAGAGGGAACTCATAAGAGAGGCAAGGCTGTTGTTTTGAGAAGGTGGGTAAACCCGCAGGAGCCTGAAGTTTGGGAATGCCATGGAAGAGAGAACTGCACTAACCAAGCACTAATCTGTACCAATAACATGGAAGAGGAATCCAGCAGACATAAAATCAAGTGCAGGCAGGCTTGGGCAGTGCTCCATAATTGCAGTGTCAATAGGGTGCGTGATGTTTTCCCCAGGAAGAGATTGCTTTGGAGCACCTCTCTTTTTACAGCTATCTTTGTAGCATCACTCTGTTACCACAGTACCTCACAAGTTTAAAGAGGGTGATTTATCCCCAGATATTGTATTCCAAAGGTAAAGATGTAGGAACAGAGGCACAGAATCAGATCCTTGCATTGCTTATGTGCTTACTTGTAGCATGATGGAAGGAGCAATGCTTGTGCATTGATTAAAATTGCTGCTTCTTTTCAGACTTGCCATTCAGACAGGTGAGCTGTCTCTCTCAGTCCATAGTGCTGTGAATGACCAAAATGTCCAATGAAAAGAGTATTTGCACATGATTTTTGGTTTAGTATTACCCCTGGGCCTGATCAGAAGGATTGAAAATGCTGGGCTTTTTCTATCAGCAGTAAGGGCACTTAGGAAGTGAGAGTTCCTCTTTCCTTCAAATAGGCAAGAAACCATGGTGCTACATTTGAAATTATCCCTGGCTGTCCCTTTTCAATTAAAGCTGGTCATAGCTGACCTACTCTTTATTAAATGTTAATCCATAGCTGCTTCTGAGACACCAGCAATTCAGGGTCTGGACTTCAATCCCAACCAGCTCCATACTCACTATAAGGCAATGATGCAGAAAAAATATTGTTTACCTCCATGCTAAGTCTGCTCCTCTAATTATCACCCTGTAATGTGAAGGTTCACAATTAAAACAGAATGGAGTTTTAAAAAGGGCTGCTTGGTGTTTCCAGCCACTGTTTTTACCAATAATATTAAGTATAAACTCTATCCAGTGATTTTCTGTGAAAACATATTTTTTTTCAGGAAGCAGTCCAGTCAGGGAAGAATTAGCATTGAAATATATGAATATTTTATGTCTAAAGTGTGATAGGCACATATTTATTCACACAGTTTCTCACAGCTCAGCATTTATGTTGTTTGCTCTGCATTTGACATCATCTGAATAATATTAAGTTCACAGGCATATTATACTTGACAAAACTAATTCTTTTCTACTCAATTGTGCCACAAAATTTTCAGGCTTATATTCTTCAGTTATTTCAGCATAGCAGATTAAAGAAATTAAATACCATATCAGTCCTTTCTACTTTTAATTCCAAGAACCTCATTTTGGCTTCTTACTGCCTTCATATTTATGTGAGGGCTTCTGGTCCACTCACATAATGTGTTGACTAGGCATGCACAGTATTTTCTTCCCACAGTCCAAGTCCAAACTAATTTTTTATACAAGTATTTCCTATCAAAGTATACAGCAACCTTCATAAAAGTGTAATGAGACATGGTTCAGGGATGGAGACCAGGACTTTAACTTTTGCTGAGCTGTTAAAGGAACCAGAGTTCCTTCACTTCTTTCTTCTAGTGCCTGGGATAACAAATCCTCGTTCTACACATCCTTCTCCTATTCTTCCATTCTCATTCTCTTCTTAACATTACCCAAGACGAAACACCCATCTGAAAAGAATTCTTGTCCTTGTGCCATTTGATGTTTTTTTCCTCTATTTCCCATATCCTTGCCCTATTTCCTCATGACATTTTTCATGAGGCAATGCTATTTCAAACATAAAAGTTCTCTCCCAAGTCAAGGACCACCAGGGTTCCCAAGCATCACTGCTGCTGAAAAGAGGGACCAAGTGATGATCCCTTCAGAGTAGCTGCTACTCCCTGTAACCAGCAGCAATCCATTTGAGGTGGTTTCTTTAACTCTGAGGTTTCCCATAATGGACTGAGTGCAGAAGAGCTCAACCTAATCTTCTCAGATTCTCTGCTGTATCAGACATGAGTTGTCCAAAGACTTTCTTAGGCCTTGATAATGACAGAATATAATATACAACATGAATCATTGTGGGAGGGTATAACTGTACCTTGGTTAAATAGCAGAGCCAGTTAGAAAATAGAACAATTTGACTACAGTTTCCTTATCTAGTACACATATTTATCCAAGAAATTTCACAGCAGATGATGGTCACATTCTGAAAATCCTCCTTCTTGTATTAATGTGGAAAAATAGGGCTCTTAGCTGGGCCTTGTCAGAAGTGCTTTTGTGTGCATTAATTTGATCAGAGGCTGGAGCAGAGCAGCCAAAGAAAACATCAGTGAGGAAACTCACTGTGATTTCTGCTAGTACTTGAAGTTTTTGTGGATCTCTTAAAAGGCAGAGAAATATTTTAAAATGCTATGAAATCTGACATTTTTGTTTTCAAATGTGTTGCTGGCAGAAGTTACTTTCCCTGTTTCAGAACAGCCATGACTCTCAGAGCTTTGATAGACTGACCAAGGAAGACAAGTTTTCTTAAAGCAATGCCACAATCTCACATTTGTGACTGTCAGCCCAGATATTATGTAGGAGTCTAAATCCAGCTGCACTGCTTTCTGTTTTTTAACCCCTCCATCTGTCATTCAAAATTCCTTATTTCATGCATCTGTTTGATTTTTCACATTAGTTGATTCAAGAACACTTAATTTTTAAAAAAAAAAAGGTGGTGGTCTTCTATGTATTCTTGCCAAATGCATACTTCCTGAGGTACAACTTTACAGTGTAGCTACTTCTGCTAAGCTGTACACTGCTAAAACCCCATTGTAACAGCAGACTGAATAGTTATTTAATTATCCACCAGCTGAATGGGTGACATTATCATTTAGGCAGCAGTTACTACTTTCTAGTAGAAAATACAAACCACCCAGTAGATGAGTATGCAAGATTTCTACAGTCATTTTATGTGCTAGATTTACATGAAAGCAGTGGCTAAGCATCACCTGCAAAATAGATACAATGGCCTGTAAAGTGGCAATTGCAACTCACGCATATGATGATACAGTCAGATAGAATATTAATATAACTCACTCCTTATTTGTATATGTGTGCATATACCTTGAATAAAAAGATCAGATCTCAGTTGTCAGGTTTTTGTTGTCTTTGTTTTTTCCCCTGTTTTTTGGGGGGGGGAAGGGCATATGAGATTTAAGAATCTAAATTATGTCCTTGCAAGATCCATATTTGTTAGAATTTATAAAAAACTTGGATGCAGGATATTTTGGGACATATAAATAATACACATAACAAAAGAAATTTAGGTGTATGACTGTCCTCTTTCCGCTCATGATGAAATGAAAAACACTGACATCCAGTCTGGTGTTTGCACTGTAGTTCTATTAAATTCAGCTTACACAGTTCCATGTGTTGAGAATAAAGCTCCCCTAAACCTGCCTTGGCATGAAGCTGTGTCAGGGCAGTTTTAGGTTGAAAAGAGGAAGGGATTAGAAAAAGGTTCTTCACCCAGAGAGTGGCTGGGAGCTGGAACGGGTTCCCCTGGGAAGAGATCACAGCACCAAGACTGACAGAGCTCAAG
This sequence comes from Cyanoderma ruficeps, assembly GCA_008694505.1. Lineage (NCBI taxonomy): Eukaryota > Metazoa > Chordata > Aves > Passeriformes > Timaliidae > Cyanoderma > Cyanoderma ruficeps. The sequence goes on along the minus strand of VZDJ01000084.1, from coordinate 357,278 downwards.
AAATGTTTGGACAATGTTCTCAGGCACATGGTGTGACTCTCGAGGTGTCCTGTGCTGGCCCAGGAGTTGGACTCAACGATCCTGATTGATCACTTCCAACTCAGCATATTCTATAATTCTGTGATTCTAAAGAAGTTTTACTCCAACCAGCTCATTAAAGTAGTGACACTGTCCTCAAGAGATGTGGAACACACTGTGACATTACTTTTACATGCTCTCTTCTTATTCACCTGAAAGGAATCAATTTGTGTCCAACAGATCCACCTACTCATATAGGCCTGGGTGCCTGCCTGCCTTGCAACACTGGTCCTGCAGTAATTAAGAGAAGGCAGGGATGGATGGATGGATGGAT